>PVIC010007867.1:0-49713 GCA_004025085.1 Thryonomys swinderianus | reverse complement strand
TCTCTCTCTCTCCCCCTCCCTCCCTCCCTCCCTCCCTCCCTTCCTTACCCTTCTTTCCCTCTCTTCTCTTCTCTCCTCTTTTCTTCTCTTTCTTGAGACAGGGTCTCACTCTGTAGTTCAGGCTGGCTCTGAACTCACTATATGTAGCCCAGGCCAGCCTCAAACTCACGGTAATCCTCCTGTCTCTGCCTCTCGAGTGCTGGGATTACAGGCCTGAGTCACCATGCCTGGCATTGTGGTATGTAATACTCAGTACCTTGTGTTTGCAAGGCAGGTACTGGAATCACTGAGGTAAATCCCTGGCCCTTTGCATGTTTTTTGTTTGTTTTTTAAATGGGAAGAAGGGTGTTTGAGACAAGAGTTCACGATGGCCTAGGATTTGAGGCAATCTTCCTGCTTCAGTCTCTAGAATGTGGAGATGATAGGCATGTGGTGCTATACTTGGCTCATTTTGCATGATTTTTAGCTCAGCTAGCTTTTTTTTTTTTTTTTAAACAGGGTCTCCCTTTGTAGTCATGCTGGCTCTGAGCTCACTATGTAGCCCAGTCAATCCCCAAACTCAGCAATCCTCCTGTTTTTGCCTCCTGAGGGTTGAGATTACAGGTGTGAGCCACAATACCTGGCATGGTGGTATGTGGTACTGATTGCTGGTGAGTGTGAGTCATCCCACCCAGTATTGTTTTATGTGGTTACCAAGGATTGAACTGAGGACCTTGCACTTGCTAGGCAGGCTTAGGAACCACTGAGCTAAATCTCTAGCCCCATGATTTTTTTTTTTTTGAGACAGGGTCTCGCTTTGTAGTTCAGGCTGGCTCTGAGCTCACTATGTAGTTCAGGCAAGCCTCGAACTCAGCAATCCTCCTGCCTCTGCCTCCTGAGTGCTGGGATTACAGGCGTGAGCCACCACGCCCGGCACTGTGGTATGTGGTATTGATTGCTGGTGGGCCGTGAGTCACCACACCCAGCATTGTATGTGGTTACCGGGGATCGAACTCAGGACCTTGCGCTCGCGAGGCAGGCACCGGAACCACTGAGCTAACCCTCTGGCCCATCTAGCCCCATGATTTTTAAAGAATGGTGTTCATGATTTCGTCTTTTGCAAAACCAAGGGATAGAAATGAAGTGGGGGGAATAGTCAGAACTCTTTATTTTCTTTTAAGCTATGTTTTGTGCAGTTTTCAGGGTGTTTGGTCCTCTGTCCTGGAAGGGTGATGTAGCCCATCCTTCCATCATTCCTTGCTTAGGCTAGGCTCAAATTTATGGTCTTCCTCTTCAGTTTTTCAGAGGACTGGAATTACAGGCATGTACTGGAACATGGATCAAGACTTAAGTCTTTGTTTCCAAATGCAGATTTTTAAGAATATTGATGTAAAGATTTTGGGTACTAGGGGCCAGAGATTTAGCTCAGAGGTTCCACTGTTTAATTCCCCAGTAACCACATACAACACTAGTGGGCATGGTGACTCACACCCACCAGCAATCAGGATCACATCCCACCTGGAATGTGCTGGGTGTGGTGGCTCATGCCTGTAATCCAAGCACTAGGAAGGCAGAGGCAGGAGGATTGCTGTAAGTTTGAGGCTGGTTTGGGCTACATAGTGAACTCATATCCAGCCTGAACTACAAAGCAAGACTCTGTCTAAAAAAAAAAAAAAAAAAAAGATTTTGGGTAGTAGTATAAAATTTGGCTTCTTTAATTTTAATATCAAGAGGTCACTGGAGCCAGGCGTGGTGGTGCCTACCTATAATCCTAGCATTTGAGAAGTTGAGGCAGGAGAATCACCTCAAGGCCAGGTGAGACTACATAGTGAATTCAAGGCCACCTGAACCACATAGTGAGTGTTTTTTTTTTAAATGTTATTGTAATGAAGAGGTCCAGGTTCAGTTGGTGAAGAAAACATTTCTTTTTTCCTGAAACTCACATTTTCCAGGTGTGAAGGAGATAAAGGAATTTTTTTCCTTTTCATTTCTCCCTACATGGGTCACAGTTATTGGGCTTTAAATTAAGGCTAGCTTGGCTGAATCAGGGCCATAATAGTCCTTTCTCTTTAGACTGAAATGATTACTGTTGAAAAGAATGTGGCCCTGTCCATATTGTTCTGACTGGGCTGTTGTCTTCTGGAGGCCCCCCTCTAGCTTGGTCATGTGAACTGTGGTCTCAGCCACCCTTGACTAGGCCTCTTGTATGATTGTCATGCCCTTTTCTCCAGTAGGAGGATGGGGTGTGTCCTCCCTGACAGACTGCACACACTGGAAACATCAGTGAATCAAGGATTGCTGAGTGTCCCACATGTTTTGGGCTCTTGCATACTAGATGCCATGGTTCCTACTTTAGTATGCTTAAACATCAACAGGCAACTGGTTAAGAGTGTGGTATCCCCTCTTGGCTGTACATACTACAGTTATTCTGCTTCTGGATTTTCAGACAAGTTCTCAAGAAGTCCTAGTAAATATGGTCTGGGGACAACATGGTGTGACACAAGAGAAACGTGGATGTCCTCCCTGGCTTGGTTCAGTTTGTCATGTGCTTTTAAAAGAAGGAAGTACATACAAAGTTGTAGAAAGCTGCCAGACTCCCATCCTTGAGCTTCCACCTGAGGCAGGCCCGTTTACTTAGTCCATCTAGATATATTCATTGTTTAGGACTGGATGGCCATAGTTGCAGGTGAGTGACCTGTGACTGTTGGATATGGACAGAGGGCTTTGAGGGATTGTTATCCCTTCACCACAGCTGTTGATCCTTGATAATAGCAGCTGAAAAGACACTGCCTAAAATCTCTTTAGGGATTTGGTGGGGACTTACTGAAAGGGGTACAAGGGATGGAAGCACCTGTACTTTGACATGTACCCACCTGGGCTGCTCAGAACCACATAAAACTTCTGTTTCTCCCGTGATCAAAGCATTAGATTTGTAAGGAGTTTCCCTACCCAGCTCCAAAGGCTTTTGAGCACATTTTTTTTTTTTTTTTTTTTTTTGAGACAGGTTCTCACTTTGTAGTTCAGGCTGGACCTGAGCTCATTATATAGCCCAGGCAAGCCTCGAACTCAGCAATCCTCCTGTCTGTGCCTCCCGAGTGCTGGGATTACAGGCGTGAGCCACCATGCCTGGCTGGAACACATTTTTATGGAATTCTTGCCTCCAGGGGCATCAGCCTAGCATGGATATTTTTTTCCAGGTTTTTGTTGTTGTTGTTGTTGTTGCTGTTTTATTCAGTCTGTTTCCAGTCTCCATCGTATTTGGATTCTGAGTCTGTATTCAGATATGCCAGAACACGCCCTTCCTTGCATGTCCCTGCTTGTAGGAATGCAGACTTTATTGTTCCCTTTATACATTGCTTTTGTCATTCTAACAGAAGAGCAGATGACTCCAAACATTGGTTGGGGAGAGTTGTGCTTTTGTAGGAAGATGCAGCCCCTCTGTCAGACAGGGATTGGTGATCAGGTATGGCTCTGCAGCCTCGCAACTTTTCCACACTCTATTTGAACCCCTTTTGGGAGTCTAGGGAGCACCTATACCCTATTTCCAGTTTACCTTTGTCCTTTCAGATGCTCCTTGCTCAGGGCTAGGGGTTGCAAGCGACAACATACCTTGTTGTAGGTTACAAATGACTTTCCATGTGGGTAAGAAGTATAAAGGTTGAATAGCTTTAGGCATAGGTGTACCCAGAAGTTCAAACCTTGGTTTGTTTTATCTTGTACCCTCTTATTTTGGGTCCTTTGTTTTTTTTCTGTGTTTCAGTCTTAGGTAGCCTCTGTCCTGGCACAGAGGTGGCTTCCAGCAGCTTACCAGCCATTTTGGTTTCCTACTTGTTTCAGGGCCTATCCTGAAAGGTCTTCAGGTATCCTATTCTATTGTCCCTGGGTCCGTCATCTAGCCACAGGGCTCAGGGGCTATGGTGCTCTGTTAGGCCCTGCCTGGGTCCTCAGACTGCTTCCTCCTGGCCAGTTGCCCAGAGAATACCAAGGCACTCTTTTCAGGATGATGGAGATAGTTGTGCATAGGCAAAACCAGCAAATTCCATTTCTAAGCTGGTATTTAACTATTTGACTTAAAGAAGCTTCCTGGTTATGGGGACAAACATTAGAAAAATGATTGTTTCCTTCCCTGCTGAAAAGATGTGGCTTACTTACTTATTTTTATTTATTTATTTATATTTTTATTTTTTGCTTTTTGGAGACAGGGTCTCACTTTGTAGTTCAGGCTGGCCCTGAGCTCACTGTGGTGCCCAGGCAAGCCACTGCGAACTCGGCAATCCTCCTGTCTCTGCCTCCTGAGTGCTGGGATTACAGGCGTGAGCCACCACGTTCTGCATTGTAGTATGCCATGTTGATTGTTGGTGGGCGTGTCTCCACGCCCAGCATTATATGTGGTTACCGGGGATCGAACTCAGGTCCTTGTGCTTGCGAGGCAGGTGCCGGAACCACTGAGCTAACCCTCCGGCCCTAATATTTTTTGATACAGGATCTTGGTTTGTAGTTCAGGCTGGGTGGCCCTGAGTTCACTATGTAATCCAGGCAAGCCTCAAACTCTGCAGTCCTCCTACTTCTTCCTCCTGAGTGCTGGGATTACAGTGTGAGCCACCACGCTTGGCACTGTGGTATGTGGCACTGATGGCTGGTGGATGTGAGTCACCATGCCCAGCATAGTTGTGGGATCTATCTAACTCAGGACCTTGCGCTTGGGGAACCACTGAGCTAAATCTCCAGCCCCCCCTTACTTATTTTTGCAACAGGATCTCGGTGTATAGTTCCGACTGGCCTTGAACTCACTGTGTAGTGGAGGTTGGCCTATGGGTGTACTCCCACACCTGGCTAGATGCACCTTTTGACATGGAGTTTCAAAGCTCCCCAAAGTACATCAAATTTTTTATTTTTTCCTAATTTGCTGAAGGTGAAACTCAGAGTCTCTTGGATACCAGGCAGGCACTATGTGACTGTGCCGTACCCCTAGACCACAGTGTGACTTCCCTAGGCCATCTAGTATGTTCACTTTCTTCCTGTTAGTTGGAATGTTATCCAGGTATTGTGGTTAATAGTGGTTACTTCATGTGTATCTGAAACACCAATTCTTAGTAAAATGAGTTATAAATAAATACAGTTTCAAACAGGCTTTTTAGGACTGGGGTTGGCATAGGGTAGGGAGGTAGTGCTGGATATCTTTGCTGATGGCCCAGGCCACTTTTCAACTCCCTTGATGGGAACAGAAAGATTTGTTTGCTTTGAATAATGAATTCCAACTTTAAAGTAATTTTAATGTCTCTATTCACAGATATTTAAAAGTCTAACAAAATTCTGTATATCCATAATACCATTTGACTCTTCAGCTATTATTATGTACTTTATAAAAATAAACCTTTCTATTTTTTTCCTCTCTCTTTGATCTATTCTTTTTTTTTTTGCAGTACCAGGGATCGAACTGGAGTCCTTATGGGTCCAAGGTTGGCACTATACCACTTGAGCTAAAATCCCCAACTCTGTCTTTGATCTAAATCTTTTTTTTTTTTTTTTTTGAGACAGGGCTGGCTTTGTAGTTCAGGCTGGCCCTGAGCTTACTATGTAGCTCAGGCAAGCCTTGAACTCAGCAGTCCTCCTGTCTCTGCCTCCCGAGTGCTGGGATCACAGGTGTGAGCCACCACGCCCGGCACTGTGGTATGTGGTATTGATTGCTGGTGGGCATGAGTCACCACACCCAATGTTGTATGTGGTTACCAGGATCAAACTCAGGACCTTGTGCTTCCAAGGCAGGCGCTGGAAGCACTGAGCTAAATCTCTGGCCCTACCTGGCATTCTTGAAGGCTGAGGCAGCAGTGTTTTAAGTTACCCTGCCGAGGTAACTTTGCAAAACCCTGTCTCAAGGAGGGAGGTAGTTACTGAGGATGTGAAGGCCTTGAGTTTAGTCCTTAAAACCCTCCTCCCCACATGCCGAAAATACCAGCTAGATATGTAAATTATGTAGCTTGCTTTCTTTTTCTAACTGTAGCAAATATTTTATTTGCTTTTGTACTTTGTGTGTGTATGTGTGTGTGTGTGTGTGTGTGTGTGTGGTACCGGGGATCGAACTCATCAGGCAGGCACAAAGTCACTAAGCTACATCCCCAGCCCATTTTTTGCTTCTTAGTGAAGCCTAAGTAGTTCAGAAATCAGCAGGTTAAAGCTATTACAGAAAAGTCTGACTTCAACAGCCCCATTTCTGAATTGCTTGACATTCCTCAGACATTTTTTTTTTTTGGTGGTACTGGGGATTGAACTCTGGCCCTTGTGCTTTCAAGGTAGGTAAGGTAGGTGCGATACCATTTGAACTGAATCCCCATCCTGGTTGGCATTCTTTCCCAACCTGTGTTTGGCCTGTTCTTTCACACAAGAACCACTGTTTTGTTCTGTTTTTTTCCTCCCCTCTCTTACAGGCCTAGAAGGCTCTGTGGGAGCTCTAGGTGGGTGAGTATGCTTATGCCCTTTCAGCCTTCTGAAGAATGCTGGTCCCAGCTGGACATCTGCCATTAGTCCCTATATATCCTTTGCCCAGGTGTCGGGACTAGAGAAGTGCAGTAGAGCTCAGGCTATTGTATCTTCATTGGGGAGAGCGTTCTTTTTGTTTTTCTAAGGCATTCTCAGTAATTGGAGGCTATTTTTTAATCAACACCTGTTTACTCTTGTACTTAATTGAAGCTTGGAGGGAGGTGGAAAGGCAGAAAACACCTGCCTGTTAGCTGTAGCTTCAAATAGAGACAGAAAACCTAGCATATCTTAGGGTGGGGAGAAGCTACTGGTGTATTATGAACTGCTTCCTTCTCTCTTGTGTGGCTGGCTATATGTGACAAGTGACCTTTGGATTCCCTGTGCCGTTACTTATGCTGACTTGTTTATTTTTAGTTTTTTTTTTTTTTTTTTTTAAGACAGGGTCTCGCTTTGTAGTTCAGGCTGGCCCCAAGCTCACTATGTAGCTCAGGCAAGCCTTGAACTCAGCAATCCTTCTACCTCTGCCTCCAGAGTGCTGGGATTACAGGTTTGAGCCACCAAAGCATGGTGGTATGTGGTACTGATTGCTGGTGGGCGTGACTCACCACATCCAGTATTGTATGTGGTTACCAGGGATTGAAGCAGGGACCTTGTGCTTGCTAGGCAGGCGCTGGAACCACTGAGCTAAATCTCTGGCCCACAAGGTTTTTTTGTTTTTTAGTTTTTTACTCACTGTAGCCCAGGCCAGCCTGGAACTCAGCCATCTTCCTGCCTCTGCCTCCCAAGTGCTGGGATGACAAGTGTGAGCCACCACACCCGGTACTGTGATATGTGGTACTGATTGCTGGTGGGCATTAGTCAACATGCCTAATATTGTTGTATGTGCTTTCCAAGGATCGAACCATGGACCTTGTGCTTGCTAAGTAGGTGCCAGCACCACTGAGGTAAATCTCCGGCCCTGACTTTTTTATTTTATTTTATTTTTGACTTGTTTATTTTTGATATGCCCATTTTTACCTGAGATTTAGATGAGGAAGCTGGAGTTGCCCATTGTTACTCTGGCAGAAACAGCATAGTAGTTTGGTTCAGAGTAGGGGCCACCTGGAGGACAGAGGAGGTAGTAGGTCCTGGACTACCTTGGGGGAATGTGTCAGGATAAAAGTTGCTGAGGGGGTTCTGGAAACAGGTCCCAGTTATGTATCCATAATTAGCCAACATTGGGACTGTAGGTTTCAGGTTCCTCGTCAGTATAATATGAAGAATGTGCTCACCTGGAAGTTTTTCATGAGCAGTAAGACTAAAGAGATTGACCTGAAGGATTCCAAATGGTCAAGCAAGTGGTTGTGGTATGTGGAGTCTCCTGGCACTGTGTATACTGTTGTATTTGTGGCCATCCTTGGAGGCTTCTGAGCTTTAGTTAGCTCATTTTGTAGATGAGGAACCTCCATTCCCTGTTGGACTATGGACTTTGTGACATCATTTATCCAACAGTGTTTATTCTATGTTTGATGCAGAGCTAGGTGTTAGGGTGCTCACTGTGAGTAAGAAAGGTGGCAGTTACTGAGCTTAAGGAACAGAGCCGTGTGTCAGGGATGAGGACCTCACTCTAGTGCTGTAGATGCTTCTCTTCTGGAGGAAGATAGGGAATCAAAGTGTTTGGAGTGACTGAATATATAGTCTAGGTCTTTTTTTTTTGTTGTTTTGTTTTTTGCTTTTTGAGTCAGGGTCTCACTTTGTAGTTCAGGCTGGCCCTGAGCTTGCTATGATGCCCAGGCAAGCTGCCGTGAACTCAGCAATCCTCCTGTCTCTGCCTCCCGAGTGCTGGGATTACAGGCGTGAACCGCCATGCCTGGCACTGTGGTATGTGGTATTGATTGCTGGTGGGTGTGTCACCTCACCCAGCATTGAATGTGGTTGGTTACAGGGGATCAAACTCAGGACTTTGAGCTTGCACTTGCTAGGCAGGCGCCGGAACCACTGAGCTAACCCTCCAGCCCTCAAGATGTACTCTTGCATCTGATGATGGACAGCCTGTGTTCTGTTCATTCACAAAGTTCATCCAGTCATACTCAGTCCTGCCATTTGTGGAAGTGTCTTGGCCAGCCCCTTTCCCCCTCATGGGGTGCTTGTTTCACAGTGGAGTGTGTTTTCTCTCTTTAGGTCATGGCTAGCTTCTTGGATCTGAGGCTCCAGAGAAAGAAATGACTTCAGGGTTCTTACCCAGCTTGATTACGGAAGCCTGGATCTTCATAGGGTGTGGACTTACTGAGGATAGGAAATTCTTTTTTTGAAGGGCTTTAAATTTGCAGTAAAGAAAAAAAAAATGACAACTTCGTCTATCAGACGGCAGATGAAAAACATTGTGAACAATTACTCAGAGGCTGAAATTAAAGTCCGAGAAGCCACCTCCAATGACCCATGGGGCCCATCCAGCTCTCTGATGACCGAGATTGCCGACTTAACCTACAATGTGGTGGCCTTCTCAGAGATCATGAGCATGGTGTGGAAGAGACTCAATGATCATGGCAAGAACTGGCGGCATGTGTACAAAGCCCTAACACTGCTGGACTACCTCATCAAGACAGGCTCTGAACGTGTGGCCCAGCAATGCCGTGAGAATATCTTCGCCATCCAGACTCTGAAGGATTTCCAGTACATTGACCGCGATGGCAAGGACCAGGGCATTAATGTGCGTGAGAAGTCAAAACAGCTCGTGTCCCTCCTCAAGGATGAGGAACGACTGAAGGCTGAGCGGGCCCAGGCTCTCAAAACCAAAGAGCGCATGGCCCAGGTGGCCACTGGCATGGGTAGCAACCAGATCACCTTTGGCCGTGGCTCTAGTCAGCCCAACTTGTCCACCAGCTACTCGGAGCAGGAGTACAGCAAGGCTGGGGGGTCACCAGCCTCCTATCATGGTTGTGAGTAATAGAAGTGCTCCCTGTTCCTTGTCTGATTGGGCATCTAGTACACATGTGGCAGCAGGGAGGGGGGGAGGTAATTAGTATGGTACTAAGTGTGCCCTGAGGCCAAATGAGTGGTGACCACCTCAGGGCTTATGTGTTATGACATCAGTCTGGGCTAAGGTACGGTCACTTAGAAGCTTTGGATTCCTTGGGTGCTTGGTGGGTCCCAGTGCATATGAGTAAAGCAGCCCTTGTGGCTTTTTGAGTCCTTAGGAGAAGATGGATGCTAAGGCAGGTCTTACATTTCCTCCTGAGGAGGCCTGCCATCAAAAGGACTGTCCTGCTGCTCAAACAGTGGGGAACTGACTCTGGTAACTAGAAGAAAATGAATGCTCTTTTTTTCTTTTTTGAGTCAGAGTCTTGCCCTGTTGTTCAGACTAGCTCTACACTCACTATGTAGCCCAGGGTAGCCTCCAACTCATGGCAGTCCTCCTGCCTCTGCCTCCCAAGTGCTGGGATTATAGGTGTGAGCCACCACCCCTGGCCAAATATTCTTCTTGATAATTTTGTTTCTTTAATCTTGTATTAAAAGTTTTTTCAGCTAACTGAGCTGCAAGTCTCTTGAATGGCTCAATATATTACTCTATTTCAGTATTCCGGAGCATGGAGATTGGATTTCTCTGTCTCAAAGAGGGGAAAATGCGAAGAAACCTTTACAAGTGGTTAGTTAGTGTCAGTTCCAGATGAGCAAAGGGAGTTCTTTGATTTGGTTGCATGGCTGTATCTGCACTGGACAGAGCAGGCCTGTGTTTTGGGTTTGCATGTTGGATCACTCTAGGTATTTGCCCTTTAGAAGAGATTTCAGGGAGTAGAACTGGTGTTCAGGAAGTGAAAGATGCTGGTCTCTGAACCATATTGGCATCCTGGTTCTTCACTGAAAGGTTCCAAGTATAATGCACCTCCTTTTCCTTCACAGTGCTGTGTGGACAGTATGCACTCCACACTCTGAAAGGTGGCGTTGGTGGCCTCATGGGATGGGGATGGTGCAGGGATCATGGTGGGGGATACAGAAATGGTTTCCACTGTCTGAGAAAACAAAAGTTCAGGTATCCATTCTGTTATTATTGGAATTAGTTCGCATAACAGAAAACTTTTTTAAAAGGAAGTTGTTGTAGTTTGATGAACCCCTGTCAGCCCTTGCTTGGTTAATGGTTTTGCCACTAGACCACTTAACAACATTCCCTGCTTTTGCAAATTCAGTTAGACTTTGTATTGGCTGCCTCCAGCAGTTTGAGAAATGTCAAATGGGAGATTTTCAGATCAAAATCAGACTTCCTGTCTCTAGAAATTCTAAATTACTATCAGGTGTGGAGCAGGTTAGTTTCTTATGTCATTTTTAGTTATCATTTCCACTTTTAGTTTGAACTGCTTTGCTTAAGCAATGATTGTGTCCTCTGTAAAAACACTTAAATGATTCAGTTTTAATCTTCACAGGTCTCCCTTGGGATGAAGATTGTTAATCCCCCTCCCGTAAAGATTGCCCTTTAAATTAGAGGAAGTGATTTGTTTCTCTCAAGGACTCTCCTGCTGTTCCCTCTTCCCACCAAAAAGAATCTCTTTGAATTGCCTTGGTTCCACCCCCTTGTCTTTTTCTGTCTACACTGCTGTGGTTGTGATGTATGGTAGGGAAGTGGCTCTTTTCTTTCTACGCCTCTTATAGTCATTATTCTGTGGAAGCCAGAGGATACAAAGCAAGGAGCTGAAACAGTCATGAACAGTCTGTGAAACATTCCATATGCAAGATTGAGACTGAGGGCACAGGAGCTGGGTTGTTTGATCTGGCCCCTCCTCCTGATTTTGATTCAGCGCCATAGGCCTTGTCCGGCTTTCCCTGGGCTAAATGTTGCCCCAGCTCTGAAGTTTTCTAGTTTCCCGGCAGACCTTGAGTTTGAGTTACATAATCAGGGTCAGATTGTGGTCAGCAGGCGCTTCATGACTGGCTGCTAAGCACAGGGAGCAGCAGGGGTGAGGCGGGGCTGTGGGTGGCCTCAGCCCGTGCCCCCTGCAGGGCTGCTGAGCATCCTCTAATGGTCTGTCTCTCTCTGTGTGTATGTGTGTGTGTGTCCCTGCCCAACAGCGCCTGAGGCCTCGCTGTGCCCTCAGCACCGCACAGGGGCCCCACTGGGTCAGAGCGAGGAGCTACAGCCACTGAGCCAGCGCCACCCCTTCCTGCCGCACCTGGGGCTGGCTTCCCGCCCAAATGGCGACTGGGCCCAGCCTTGCCTCACTTGTGACCGCGCAGCCCGAGGTGGGACGGCGGTTTGCTTTTCTCGTTCCTAGAAATGCTGGGCAGCTTGCTGGGGGGGTGCTTCTTGTACCAGTACAGCCAACTCTCTCCCTTTCTCATGCTGGGTCTGGTAGTCCAACCTCCAGCAGCCTGGGACCCTCTTGTACCTCTCCCCATGAGATCTTAGCCTAGCCATACTCCTTTCACATGATCACATATCACCTGCGTTAGAGGGACTGCTCTTTGGGTAGGCTTGGGGCAGTGGCCCCTTGTCTCCTGTGTTTCCTGTCCTAACAAGCTGGTGAGGGCTCTGCTGTCTGCCAGGCTGCCAATGTGGTGGATCAGACCACTTGACTTGAAGTGGAAATATCTGATTTAAACCTCACAATGCTGGCTTCCATCATACCCTCAATTGATGGTTACTGGAAGCCGTCATCCTTGATGTAGTAATTGGTGCCTTACTGATTATCCAGTGGGGTTGTTTTTGCCTCCCAGTCAACTGCTGTCATTCCTGAAATCCCTACTGCCACAGTAAAGAGAGAGTTAGCTGTACTGTCAATTCTAGGTCATGGTGTTTGAAGGTACTGATTTCAATGGGTAACTAAAAGTGGGGCTTCTCTTTTAATAATCAATAATGTGTCCTGGTCAGAGCCTACACTGTTGTAGGTTAAACTTGAAACAGATTTTCACTGTTGCCTATAAGAAAATGTTCTCAGTCTAATCTTCCTTTGGTTGGAGGTGGGATCTGTGCTTGTGAAGAAAGCACTTTTTTCTACTCTTACCAGAAGGGCCTCTGAGAGTAGGCTTTTTTATGATTTCCCTGATAAAGTATCCAGCCTTTTATTCAGCCCTAGAGACAGTTATTGTTCATTCATGCCTCATTAATATTACAGCTTGTTTGGTGTGGTATGTGTGTGAGATCACTGTATTTAGTTCTGAGATATTTTCCCTTCATCTACCTGTCTTCTCTTAAGTTTATAAAGGATTTTTGTTCTTTCTACATTGGCTTTAGAAAGTGTAGGGAGGACCAGGTTTGTGCTGAAAAGAATATTAAGGTCAAAGATTATTTGGGCACATGCGTCACATGCACGTTTCTCCTGACATATACTTAGGTTCCTAAGAACTTCATAGAATTTCCCCTTTGTTTTCCTCTGTTCTACCCATTTGGTAACTGGAAAGATATCTTTTGAATTGTAGTGGTTAGTTTTGGGTTCATCTTTCCTAATAGCTTTGCTGGCTTTCTTGGGACATACATTTGTGTTTTGTTTTGTTTTGATTTGAGACAAGATCTCATTATGTAGTTCAGGATGGCCTTGAACTCACTAGCCAAGGCTGCCTTTGAATTTGCAGTGATCCTCCTGCCTCAGCCTCTTGAGTGCTGGACTTACAGGTGTACATCACCATACTTGGCAACATTTGCCTATTAAAACCAGGCCTGGCTATTTTGTCTGCTGGGTCTTCTCTGATCTTTCTCTGTACCTTTGCCTGTGTGACTTTCTGTGCTTGAAAGGCCACCCCCCAAATCAGGCAAGTTGCTCAAGGTATACAGTCCATGTGGATTTTTCTTCTTCTTCTTCTTCTTCTTTTTTTTTTTGAGACAAGGTCTCACTTTGTAGTTCAGGCTGGCCCTGAGCTCACTCTGTAGCCCAGGCAAGCCTCAAACTCAGCAATCCTCCTGTCTCTGTCTCCTGAGTGCTGGGATTACAGTTGTGAGCCACCACGCCTGGGTGGACTTTTCTTCTTTTTCATATGTGATATGAATTAAAGATAACCTTTTTAATGAATTGTTATGAATTAAGGACTATCTTTTAAATTTTTTTTAGTGTGTATCTGCTGAAGCGAGCACATATTTAATATTTTATCCCCTAAGTGAATTTTCAGCAAACAGGTGTTACCTGGAGTTCCAGTTCATCCTTAACTGTTTGGTACAAGCATTTCTTTACATATTCCTCACCTACCCTGTGATGCCATGGGCTGAGGCCATGTCCTGTGTTTTCTTCTTGTATTGACTGTTAGGTATGTAGATTTCCTTGGAGTGCACCCACTTGGAATCCAGCAGTAAAGAAGTCAGAGTAACACCAACCTTTGAAAAAAAAGGTCTTCTAAAATGTAGTGTATGACTCATGAAAGACATTTGTGAGGGAGACTTTTAGGAACCAGACTTTGTAGGTACAGAGGTAGCTGGTGTTTGAGAAGCTCCTTGCATGAGAGTAGCCATGGTGGGATGGTGTCTCATGCTTTTGACTATTGTCTCATTAGGTAATAACATGATGGTGTTTGGGAACATCTTTCTGTCATTTCACCCCTCTTCTCTCTCTGCCCTCAAATATCTGTAGATCAGATCATGAATATCTCTCACATGCTGTCAGTCTCATTGCATCACCTCAGAGTAGTGCTAGTCTTTTGATTGACTTTTCCTCCCAGGCTACACCATTCTGATCAGCATCATCTTTATCCTTGTCTGGTTATGGAGCTTAGAGTATGTTTTTAGGTGCCAGCTTCCCTGCAGGGTCATCTCTGAGTTGTTGAGGCCAATAAAACTTCCCCTGATTGACTTTGTTCACCACCCTCAGCCCCCAGTTTGTCTGAGTCTTTGTCCTCCAACAGAAGCACCCTACATCTCAGGTCTGTTGATGTCTGCCCATAGCACAAGGCTTCACCCCATCTATGCTGTGAGTTCCCACATTCCCTTTGACATGTTATTTACTGAGTTTCTGGCCACCTTGCACTTCTTCAGATGCCCTAAGTGCATTCCCATCTCAGCCTGCTAGACATATGGCCCTGTGGTGCTTCAGTGGTAAGAGAAAGGAGGGCATGTGGAGTGTTACATGATGAGTGCTACAGAAAATAGCAAAACCAAAGGGTGAGTGAGTGGGGGGAGTAGCAAGGGTGGTTTGTAGTGTGGAATCCAGAGATAGAGTGTATGTGGGAGAGTGGTGGCAGTGTAGGTAGGAAAATACTCAGGCCATTTGAAGAAGAGCAAATGGCCAGGAAGGCTGGAGCCAGTGAAAGAGAGTGGCTAGTAGGGTCAGGGTGGAACATGGGAAAGTGGGATGTAGGGTGGAGTCTCTCAAATTACTTCTGGCAAGGAGCATTCTTTAAATTCCTAGTCTGTCCCAGCCAGATACCTTGGTGTCAGTGTTTGGTTATCTGATGATGGCCTCATTGTACTTGCCTTGTCACAGACCACACGCGCTGTTCCATGAACTGGCATGAGGCCTTCTGGGTTTACATGAAAAGGCCGCTGGCTTTTACTCATCAGTTGGGGAGCTGGGGAGAGGTGGTTTGAACATAGGACAGACCCCACCTGAATTAAGGCTAAGAACGGTGAGGAGGATCCTCATGGTTGTATGTGAGCCTGGGCAGGAGCAGGCCACTGCCCTGGTTCAGATGGAGGCAGTAGGGTCTGGAGTCTGTGGTGCAGCAGAGTCTGGGAAGTGGCCGGGCCAGAGTGACTTATTAGAGGTCTGTGAGCAGAGTCCTGGGAATGAGTATGACTGGGTGCAGCAGGTTTGGTGGGGATGACATGTTGAAGTGTCTACTCAGAACTCAAGGGGAGATGTTGAGAAGTCTGGAGCTGAAAAGGGAGGTGTCAGTGTATAGATGGTGTTCTGACTCTGAGCTCTTTGAACTCTTTGTGCTCAGGTTTACTTGAAGGCTAAGGGAACATTGGCTCCCTTCCCATCCTCAAGGCCTCAGCTTACCCAGGTTGGCTACCCTCACATGGTTTTGGCATACAGTTGGTGCTTTAGGAATGTGTGTTGTGTGTTGGCCAAAGTTGCGTGACTTGGAGGAGGGCTCTCAGGTTAGAAGGTTGAGGGATCTGCCCAAGATCACAGAAGTGGCAGCCAGTTTGGACCGGGCACTGTTCTTTTCATCTAGGGATCTTGTTGCCCTCTCAGCTTTTGCTGGACTGGATACAGCCCTTAGTAGACTAAAAGGAACTGCAAAAATTCTTGAGAGTAGCAGGAACCTCATTATACTATAGGTGACAAGATTTATAAAAAGAGATTCAAGGATGAGGCTTGAGAAAAAAGATTGCTACTGTCCTGTGTGGATATTTGAGGCCAGATGTCTTTCCCCTTCTGTCTCTCTGCCCTGGCCTGGCCTTTTGTGGGCCAGTGAGAGGCAACAATGTCTGCCTAGCTCAACAGACTTTATTTTTGCTGATCTCCCAAATCAGCTTTTGTCTTGATGCACTGTTTACCAGCTTTGTGTTGCCTGGTGTCAGGGACTTTTTAGAGGAAATTTAACTGCCAGCACCCCTGTTACCTTTAAAAAAAAAAAAAAGAAGAAGAAGAAAAAGGAAGGGAGAAAATCAGAATGGAAGTGCTTGTCACCCTCTGATTTGCTTAAGTGAATCAGGACAACTTCAAGTCCAGAATCAGAGTTTTGGTATTGAACTTTACCCCAGATGAGTGGTGTCACCCAACCCTCATCTCCAAATGGCCTGACAGTCTTACCTGTCTGGGTGATACCTTTGGCACTGTGGCTGGTGCAGGGCAGCCAGCTGTGGTGTGTTCAGGCTTTATCCCAAAGGAATGTTAGCAACCCTTCTCCTCTGGTGCCTCATGAAGCGGCTGCTCCCCTCACACACCACAGGCAGTAGCTTACAAAGTGATTAATGGAGATTATGACCATTTAATGTATTTGCCCGGCTTCACTCTAGAAAGGAAAGGATTTCAGTTAGCTTGCAAAACACGTGCAATGCCATAACATTAAATGGATGGCAGAAGAAAGTGGGGCAAAACAGAAATAGGGTTGAGAAAACAGAACAGCCAGAATCATACACAGTTGGTAGAGATGGATCCAGATTTGGGTTTGACTTTTTCAGCCACCAACATCAAGAAGACAGTTTCTCTTTGGATTCTGGGTAGGCATCCAGGATGTAGGTGAAGGTGTAAGGGTCAGGTGCTTACTGTGGGGATGGGGGGCTGACAGCAGATGCTCTCTCAGCTGGGCCTGATCCTGGAGCCCCCAGGCAGTGACTTCACTCCCCAGTGGTCTCCCTGGCAGGAATCCACAGGGAATTCCAGATTATTTTGTGGTTATTGCATTTTCTGTGCAGCAAGTAGCCACTCTAAACAGCATAGGTTAACTCTGGAGAATCCGAAGGCCTTTCATCACGATGTCATATTGTGTGTGGGAAGTGAAGTCCCCAGGGGCAAATGGGCTTTCTGACAAGCTGATTCTCCAGGGCAGAGGAACTTTAGGGTAAACCAGGGTGGCCATAGCCCTAACCCTGCTGGCAAGACTCTGGGAGAAGACACGAAGAGAACACTTAATAAGTAGGGATCTTGCCGGGCATGGTGGTCACACCTGTACTACCAACATTTGGGAGGCAGAGACAGGAGGATTGCTGAGTTCAAGGTTTGCCTGGGCTACATAGTGAGCTCAGAGCCAGCCTGAACTACAAAGCGAGAGACCCTGTCTCAAAAAGAAAAAAAAAAAAAAAAAAGTAGGGATCTGAGAAAGGAAGTCTGCTACAGACCTATTTTTTGAAAACCTGAAGCTGTGGAGAAATATAATAATTCTTTTTCTCAGAAGTGCTCCTGAGGTGGAGCTTGGAAGGGACCTGAGCCAGTCTGAGTTTCCTGAGAGCATAGGAGGGGAGAAAGGGAAGCTCCAAGGTGCAGGATGGAGGATAGAGGGGGAAATGGGGCCCAGCCATTACTTCTCTTGTCAGGAAAGGCCACTGAGGAAGATGACTGGTCTTCAGGGGTTTCTGCCAGCTTTGGGGGTGGACTTTGGTGGGAGATGGAACTCATTTGACCCTGTGTTTTGCTGGAACAGTTGCGTTCTGTACATCCTGGGAACCCTGTGTCTTTGCTGTAGTAGGTCCAGGGCAGGGCAGGGCAGGGTGTTAGCACACTTGAGAGATTTAATCTCTTGTTTCATCTTTTTGTTTGGAAAACAAAGTCATGGAGGATGCTATCTGTAGGATGTACACACTATTAGAAGTGGCAGTTTTATTGGCACCTCTGTCCAAGTGTTAGATGTACAAGATGCTCATTCTTGCAACAAGGGTTTAGGTCTTCAGAGGAATTCAAATGTAAAATGTCTAGTTTTGCTGTTGAAGCTGTCATTTGCCTGAGAGCCAGAAGACCGAAGGTCCAAAGTCTTTGCTTTCGCTATGTTGACTGACATCTGCTTCCCACTTATGTTCCAGAGGCACAGTGGGTGTGGTTAATTAGGAAATTGAGATGGAATCACCCTCAAATCACTCAGTCAGAAATGATGAAACCAGATTTTGAACTGAGGTTGTGGAGAACATGAGTTATCTCTTCTCACTCCCTCACCCCCCCTTTTTTTTTTTTTTGAGACAGGTCTTGCTTTGTAGTTCAGGCTGGCTCTGAGCTCAGTATGTAGCCCAGGCAAGCCTGGAACTCAGCAATCCTCCTGTCTCTGCCTCCTGTGTGCTGGGATTACAGGTGTCAGCCACCACGCCTTGCACTGTGGTATGCAGGTATTGATGGCTGGTGGGTGTGAGTCACCACACCCAGCATTGTATGTGGTTACCGGGATTGAACTCAGGGCCTTGTGCCTGTGAGGCAGGCATTGGATCCACTGAGCTAAATCTCCGGCCCCCTTACCCCCTTTTTGAAACAGGGTCTCACTGTGTAGTTCAGGCTGGCTTTGAACTTACTATCCCAGGCTGGCCTCAAACTCTTGATGATTCTCTTGCCTTTGTCTCCCTTAGTGCTGGGTTTACAGGTGTGCATAACCATGCCTAGCTGGTTCTTTTTTCTTCCCCTACAATTAAAAAATGGTTTCATTTTTGTTTATGAAATGAATATGCTCCATGTCTGTTACGTTATGCAATTTTAGGATTGTGTGGTTCATCTCAGGTAATGCTTTTGTCTTTTATGGTTTTAAAAAGCAAGAAGACCTATTTAGTTCAGGGATGAGGGCCCAAGCCTGTAAATTCCCAGCTACTCAGGTGGCTCAGACAAGACGATCACAAGTTCAGGGCTACTTTGGGAAACTTAATGAGACCCTGTCTCAAAATAAAATACAGGATGAGGATATAGTTTAGAAGTAGAATGCTATGCACAAAGCTCTATACTGACTATTTACCCCAGTAATAGAATGCAAAGTAAGAATATCTATGTAAACCTGTTACTTAATTGAGATCCAGATCTCACAAAGCTTTCTGTAAGTGTAGTGAGAAAAAGGAAGTGTTTTCAGTTAGGTTACACACCATGGTCACAGCCACTTGACTGTCAGGTATGCTCAGGACAGTGGTCACTTGTAGTCACCTTTTTTATTTGTTTGTTTATTTGTTTTGAAACAGGGTCTTGCTTTGCAGTTGAGGCTGGCCCTAAACTCACTATGTAGCCCAGGCAAGCCTCAAACTCAGCAATCCTCCTGTCTCTGCCTCTTGAGTGCTGGGATTACAGGCGTGAGCCACCACGCCTGGCTGTTTTTTGTTTTTTGAGATAAGGTCTCACTTTGTAATTTAGGCTGGCCTTTCACTTGAAGGGATCTTCCTGCCTCTACCTCTCAGAGTGCTGGGATTACTGGTGGGTGCCACCATGACCAGCTACTAGTAGTCAATTTTAAGAGGGCATGTTAAAGTTACATGATTACAAATAGGAAGAAAGGTATAAAGATACACTGTAATTCTTTGTAATGGGAAAATAGAGTGGTGGTTAGCTTTCCGTCACTGTGGCAAATTTAAGGAGGAAAAGTATATTGTTGCTAATGATTTTGGAGGTTTCAGTCCATGTTACTCATTATGTTGGGCCTGAGGCAAGGCCAGACATGGTGTCAGAGATCATGTGGTAGAGCAAAGCTGTTCACCTCACCTCTGGGAAGAAGAAAGAGCAAGAAGAGGAACTGGGAGCAAAATATACCTTTCATGGGCTGTCTCCTAGTGATCCCCGTCCAAAAATTACCACTACCTCCCAAAAGCTCATTGAACTAAAGTCCTCTATGCTTCAGACCCTGCATGAGCTCAGCCCTTCTGATCCAGTCACTTCCTGTAGGGCCAACCTCTGAAAACCACTGTTTAGGAACCAAGCCTTCAATAAGAGCTTTGGTAGACACTTAAGATCTGAACCATAGCACAGGCCACATACAATTTGAATATAGTCTTTTTCTACTCTGTTATCCTATGTTCTTTTTTTTAATGTGCGTGGTAGTGAGGATTGAATTCAGGATCTTGTGCTTGCCAGGAATGTGGTCGGCACCATGGAGCTACATCTGCGGATCCTGTGTTATTTTCTTCAGAGTGCTTTTTGTTGTTTGAAATTCTCAGGTTTGTATTTTCTCTTTGTGCACAAACTAACTGTTGGAGCAGGGAGTCTGTTTGTGTCCAGTGTTGTACCTCTAGTGCCTCTATCACAAGGCCTGTCAGGAGAGGTTCTTGTTAAATGCTTTCTGAATAATTAAAGAAAGCCCCTTGCCATGAATTTTTTTTTTTTTTGAGACAGGGTCTTTGTAGTTCAGGCTGGCCCTGAGCTCACTGTGTAGCCCAGGCAAGCTCAAACTCAGCAATCCTCCTGCTTTGCCTATCAAGTGCTGAGATTACAGGCTTGAGCCACCATACCGGGCACTGTGGTATGTGGTACTGATTGCTGGTGAGCGTGAGTCACCATGCCTGTTATTGTTGTATGTGGTTACTGGGGATTGAACCAGGAACCTTGTGCTTGCTAGCCAGGCACCAGAACCACTGAGCTGAATCTCTGGCCCTCCCCATGATATTTTTATGTGTTGTGGTTACCTCTTGTTGGTGTCAGTCCTGGGTATACTAATCATTTAAAAATATGTTTTGATGGCTCTCCCAGAAATACAGAAACATTTTATATACCATTGTGTGCTATTTGATGACATTTCTTCTGCCCCCTCATTCTGACTGCTAATGGAGAACTCAATCCAACACCCTTCTGATGGGCTCCTTCAGGGGCCTGCTTCTTTTTCTAACCAGTAAACAGGATGTAAGCATAAAATAAGTAATTGTACTTGATTTTCATTGTAAAAATGTGTGTCCATTAAATTATAGTGTATAAAAAGTAGAGGAAAAAGATGACAGTAACCTATAATTCTATTACACAAACAGCTGTTGTGCACTCGATGTACTTTTTCCTGGACATTTTTCCTAAGCATTTTCTTTTCTACCCTTGGGTAGTGATGTAAATGCAACTTTGACCTCCCTTCTTTCGGTTCTTGCACAACCCTGTAAACATTTTAACAGCTGCACACAATGCAGTCTGCTCTGAGTATCTTTAGGGGATTGGTTCCAGCACCCCTAGCATATACCAAAATCCAAATAAGCTTAAGTCTCTTACATAAATAATACAGTGCTTATGTACAACTTAGGCACACTGTCCCTTATATTTTGTCTCTAGATTACTTTTGATATCTAACATGATGTAAATTGTATATAAATTGTTGTTCTACCATCTAGGAAATAATGATGATAAGAAATTGTCTAGTTTTCTTCCCGAATATTTTCAGTTCGAATTTGGTTGAATCTGCTGATACTAAGGCCATAAACATTGGGCTAACTGTATTTCAGTGGGTGAAGATTGCTAAGCTGTCCCTGCCTTGATGTGGAACAGTCAGACACTCCCCATATTCATACCAGATAGCTCAGCAGTTTGTCCATGACAGAGTCTCAGCTCGCCCAATTATCATTGAGGCATTTGTGACCCTACAAGTTAGGCAGTATGGTTATGGGCACAAGCAAAAAGGTCAGCATAGACTTGGTGCACTAACTCATCTGAACTTCAGTTCTGAATAGAGTCCTAAGAGAACAAATCTAACATTATGTATTATGCAAATAATATGTCATGGACATACTTTTTTTTGGAGACAGGGTCTTGCTTTGTAGTTCAGGCTGGCTCTGAGCTCACCATGTAGCCCAGGCAAGCCTGGAACTCAGCAATCCTCCTGCCTCTGCCTCCCGAGTGCTGGGATTACAGGCGTGAGCCACCACACCTGGCATTGTGGTATGTGGTATTGATTGTTGGTGGGCGTGAGTCTCCACGCCCAGCATTGTATGTGGTTACGGGGATCAAACTCAGGACCTTGTGCTTGTGAGGCAGGCACCGGAACCACTGAGCTAACTCTCCTCCTGCCCTGAGTTTACATTTTTAATCTGTGAAGGGAATATATCCTCAGTATTTATCTCCTTTGTTATTTTGCAATTTACATATGCTGTTACACACTCATACACATGAAATGCTCCAGAAGTAGATTCTTCATTGTTACCCTTATGGACAGTTAGACAGTTTCTGATTCTCATCAATATAAATAAAATCGTGGCAAACTTTTTTGTGCAGGCAGTGCTTCTTGTTCCTCTTTCTTCTTCCCCATCTCCTCTTTCTCCTCTTCCTCTTCTTCTTCCTCTTCCTCTTCTTCCTCTTCCTCCTCCCTCTCCCACCCTTCTCCTTCTTTTCTGGATTATTTCTATATAGAAGTCCCAGGTAATGAGATGAAAAAATGTATGACTGGGAAAAATGTATGAATACTGTTCTCTTTGAAAGCATTGCACATGTTTTCCAGATTTTGTCCCTGGCAGCAGGTTGAGTGTTCAGTTGGCAGCCTCTGATCCCACACTGGTTACTATAATTTAAAAAATTATTATTGTCGGGCCAGAGATTTAGCTCAGTGGTTCCTGTACCTGCCTAGCAAGTGCAAGTTCTCTGGTTTGATACTCTGTAACCATATACAACAATACTGGTTGTTGTTGCTTATGTCCACCATCAATCAGTACCACGCACCACAGTGCCGGGTCTGGTGGCTCCAGTCTGTAATCCCAGCATTGCTGAGTTCGAGGCTTGCCTGGACTACATAGTGAGCTCAGGGCCAACCTGAACTGCGAAGCGAGACCCTGTCTAAAAAAACAGACAAACAAACAAAAACAAAACAAAACAAAACATGGGGCTGGAGGGTTAGCTCAGTGGTTCTGGTGCCTGCCTCGCAAGTGCAAGGTCCTGAGTTCGATCCCAGGAAACCATATACAATGCTGGGCATGGAGACTCACGCCCACCAGCAATCAATACCACAGTGCTGGGTGTGGTGGCTCACGCTTGTAATCCCAGCACTCGGGAGGCAGAGACAGGAGGATTGCTGATTTCAAAGCTTGCCTGGGCTACATAGTGAGCTCAGAGCCAGCCCGAACTACAAAGTGAGACCCTGTCTCAAAACAAAACAAAACAACCCCCCCAAAAAAACCCCAAAAAACCCCACAAACAACAACAACAAAATAAATGAAAATTACTATCATAATAGAAAGTAAAACTCATTTTGAAAAGGGTTGAAGGGAGAGTAGGGAACTGAAGACAAAAGATAACTAAGATATGTACAGATTTCCTATGATGAATGTGATCATTATGTGTATCTAAAATGTACCAATGAAATTAATTTTTTTTTTTTGAGACAGGGTCTCACTTTGTAGTTCAGACTGGCTCTCTGAGCTCACTATGTAGCCCAGGCAAGCCTCGAACTCTGCAATCCTCCTGTCTCTGACTCCCGAGTGCTGGGATTACAGGCGTGAGCCACCACGCCCGGCACTGTGGTATGTGGTATTGATGGCTGGTGGGCGTGAGTCTCCATGCCCAGCATTGTATATGGTTTCCGGGGATCGAACTCAGGACCCTGAGCTTGTGAGGCAGGCACTGGAACCACTGAGCTTACCCTCCGGCCCCCAATGAAATTAATTTTAAAAAATGAGCTTTGGGCCGGAGGATTAGCTCAGTAGTT
This sequence comes from Thryonomys swinderianus, assembly GCA_004025085.1. Lineage (NCBI taxonomy): Eukaryota > Metazoa > Chordata > Mammalia > Rodentia > Thryonomyidae > Thryonomys > Thryonomys swinderianus. The sequence goes on along the minus strand of PVIC010007867.1, from coordinate 26,358 downwards.
CCGGCGCCTGCCTCGCAAGGGCAAGGTCCTGAGTTTGATTCCTGGTAACCACATACAATGCTGGGCGTGGAGACTCATGCCCACCAACAATCAATACCACATACCAAAGTGCCGGGCGTGGTGGTTCACGCCTGTAATCCCAGTATTCGGGAGGCAGAGACAGGAGGATTGCTGAGTTCGAGGCTTGCCTGGGCTACAAAGCGAGACCCTGTCTCTAAACAAACAAACAAATAAATAAATTGGATAGAGTGCTCACCTAACATTCTTTTAGGCCTTGAGTTCAATCCCTAGTACTACAAAAATAAGGTTAGACTCCCCATTTAAAAATATAATTGACTATACTTTATTCACAATACTTGGGACCACATAAGGTTCTAGGTTCATCTCCAGTACCACCAAAAAAGAAAGAAGGAAACCCAAAATACTCAGGACCAGAGCAGTTTCAGATATGCCATTATTTCAGATTGTGGAATATTTGCATATATATATATATATCGACTCAAATCTAAACATAAAATTCATTTTTGTTTCATAAATACCTTATACACATAGCCTCAAGGTAACTTCATGTTATTTTTAGTGTGTCTATGTTTATTTTTCTGTTTTTTTTTTTTTTGTGAGTCAGGTTCTCACTTTGTAGTTCAGGCTGGCCCTGAGCTCACCTGGAGCTCAGCAGTCCTCCTGCCTGTGCCTCCCTACTGCTGGGATTACAGGTTTGAGCCACCAAGCCCAACATTTGTGGTATGTGGTACTGATTGCCGGTGGGCATGAGTCACCATGCCTGGTATTGTTGTATGTGGTTACCAGAGATCAACCAGGGACCTTGTGCTTGCTAGGGGGGCCAGAACCACTGAGCTAAATCTTTATCCCTGTTTTAGTTTTTTGTTTGTTTGTTTTGTTTTTTGAGACAGGGTTTCACTTTGTAGTTGAAGCAGGCTATTATGAGCTCACTATTTAGCCCCGGCAAGCCTCGAACTCAGCAATCCTCCTGCCCTTGCCTCCCAAGTGCTGGGATTATAGGCTGGAGCCACCAAACCCAGCACTGTGTGGTATGTGGTATTGATTGCTGGTAGGTGTGATTCACCACGCCCAGCATTGTATGTGGTTACCAGGGATCAAACTCAGGACTTTGTGCTTCCGAGGCAGGCGCTGGAACCACTGAGCTAAATCTCTGACCCCTGTTTTAGTTTTTTGAGTTAGGGTCTGGCTTTGTAGTTCAGGCTGGCCTGAACTCACAGTGTACCCCAGGTTAGTCTTGAACTCACATCAGTCCTCCTGCCTCTGCCTCCTGTGTGCTGGGATTACAGGCATGAGCTACCATGCTCAGCAATATGGTGTGTGTTACCAGGGGTTGAATTCAGGACCTTGTGCTTCCCAGGCAAGCCCTGGAACCACCGAACTAAATCCCGAGCCCTAGTGTGCCTATGTTTTGAGTGTGACCTATTAGATGAAGTTAAGGTTGGGACTTTGTATTTGTGGCATCATGTCAACCCTCAAATAGTTTTGGACTGTGCAGTATTTTGTTTTGATTATTTTTGGATTAGGAACAGTCAGTCTTCTTGTAAGAAAATTCTCTAGGTATTTAACTTCTTTAGGGTTATGATTGACTTATAAAGCAGAAAATTGTAGTTTTTTTTTTCTTTTTTCTTTTTTTTGAGACAGGATCTTGCTTTGGAGTTCAGGCTGGACCTGAGCTCACTGTGAACCCAGGCAAACCTCAAATTCAGCAATCTTCCTGCCTTTGCCTCCTGAGTCCTGGGATTACAGATGTGAGCCACCAGGCTGGACATTGTGGTATGTGGTACAGATTGCTGATGGATGTGAGTCACCATGCCTGGTATTATTGTATGTGGTTACCAGTGATTGAAACAGAGACCTTGTGCTTGCTAGGCAGGCACTGGAACCACTGAGATAAATCTCCAGCCTACTTGTGTTTTTCTTGAAGTTTCCACCTTACTTGTGCTAGCTCCCTTGGGGTGGGTGCCCACTGCTCCTCTCCCTGGCTCACACTTGAGAGCTGGGTCAACCCAGTCAAGGTAACAGATTTGCTTTCCCAGCCACCTGGAGATCCACACCCCAACATTCTACCCAAAGAATGACAAACTCTGCCATTGTTATTTTCACTATGGACAGAAGCAGTAGCATGGGGACCCCAGGGAAATTAGCAGTGAGGGTAAAAAAACACTTGGTATTTTGGACAAGTCCTCCCTTTTCTAGCCAACAAGGTGATGATCTGTAAGGGACAGGACTTAGTCTGTAGTACCAAGAGCACCTCAAAAACCTGCTTTTTTTTTTTTGAGACAGGGTCTCGCTTTGTAGTTCAGGCTGGCCCTGAGCAAGCCTTGAACTTAGCAATCCTCCTGTCTCTGCTTCCCGAGTGCTGGGATTACAGGTGTGGGCCACTACCCTGGCACTGTATGTTGTTACCGGGATCGAACTCAGGACCTTGCGCTTGCAAGGCAGGCGCTGGAACCACTGAGCTAAATCTCCGGCCCCAAACCTGCTTTTTATTCAGACCAAGGATGGGGTTAGAATCCTGCAGACAAATACTGTAGGACTGCCTTTTGTCTCTGCTCTACCCTCCCCCATCTCCCTTACCAGCCAAGGGCTAGGGCCTAAAGGTGGCCATTGTTCTTTTCTCTCAGGGCTTCAGCTCCCTTCCCTCTAAATGGAAGTGACTGAACCAAAAGCCTGGAGTAGTGGTGAGGAAGTTGAAGCCATTGTTAGTTTTTACCAGAAACTAAACTTGAAACTAAACTGATAGATGCTTCAGTGCTTGCCGGGTGCAGGAATAAGCCATGCTACCAAGTGGGTACTTTGTGGGTACATCCAGTTGTTGCACTAAGTGTGCTATGTCCCAAGGCCTGCTCCAGGGCCCCATGGCAACCCTAGTCTAGTGATAAAGAATGCCCTGGAAACAAAACTAGGGAAGATGTATTTCAGAAGGTGTTGTTGGAACTGGCTTTTAGGGATATGCACTTCACTTCCCTTTCTCATATGAGGATCACAGGGAGAATATGCAGTAAAGGGAGGAGCCTGCGTGGGCACAAGGGTCAAGGCAGTGGAGAGTCTATCGTAGCAGGTGTCCAAGAAGTGTGGGAGAAGGAGTGTGGCTAAGGAAGTATCTGAGCCAGGGGACAAAGCAGTCTGTTCCCAGCCTGGGAGGCAGTGGGAGTCCCTTGAGATACATACTAAAAGTTTTAGTACTGGGGCTGCTGCTATGTGGTTCCCTCTTTGTGCAACTGAAGACATCAGAAATGGATCATCTGCTCTGGAGACCAGAAGTCCAAGTCAAGATACAGGAAGGCCATGTGCAGGGAGATCTTCCTTCCTTCCCACCTTCTTGTGGTAGCTTGCAGCAACATTCCTCCAGTTTCTGCCTCCATTATCCTTTGGCTTCCTCTCCTCATCTGATGTACTTCTGTCTGTCCTCCTTTTTTTTTTTAAATAAGAACACTAGACATGTGGGATGTAGGACCTACTCCAATTTTAATTACATTTTCCTATAGATTATCAGGCCTCATTTTAATTACATTGGCAATGATCCTATTTAAAAATAAAGTAAAATTTTCAAGTACTGAGACTTAAATTTATTTTGGGGAGGACCCAGTCCTGCCTACAACCTAGGATCAGAAGAAAGTACCATAGCTGCCAAAGCTGCAAACTTGCAGCAACACCACAGGAATCACCCTGCTTGCACTGCAAGGCTTGAGCTGGGCCAGGCTAGATGTATCTTGTGGGTCTTTGACTAAGTGGTTTGGAAACATTTCTAAGTATCATAGAATCTCAGTGAAATGGATCTTGCATTTATCACTTTGTATTTCCTCGAAAGCCATCACTCTGGGCCCATCTAGACCTGTAAGATGGCTTTGATGCTCTGTTTAGAACCCCTGAAAACCTCTTGTCTTTTAATGTAATTTTTTTTTTTTTTCCTTTTTGAGACAGGGTCTTGCTTTGTAGTTCAGGCTGGCTCTGAGCACTATGTAGCCCAGGCAAGTGTCAAACTCAGCAATCCTCCTGCCTCTGCCTCCCGAGTGCTGGGATTACAGGCATGAGCCACCATGCCCGGCACTGTGGGATGTGGTATTGATTGCTGGTGAGCGTGAGTTTCCACGCCCTGCATTGTATGTGGTTACCGGGGATTGAACTCAGGACCTTGTGCTTGCGAGGCAGGCGCCAGAACCACTGAGCTAACCCTCCGGCCAAATGTAATATATTTTAAAAATTTAAACACTCACTAATTTTTTATTACAACTCCATACTTTTCCCTCATATCCCTTGTGTACTCTCTGTTTACACCAGAACCAGAGCAGAACTTCCTACCCCTCACTGGCTTCCAGGCCTCTGCCCCAAAGTCTCTAAGAAAGATCTTTCATGTCATGCTGCTTTGTTTCCCCTTTGCTTTGGTTTCTGTTCCCTCCTTGTTGGGATGTGAGACCCATGAGGACAGGGCCTTCTGTTCTAGAGGACAGCTCACCATGACATACTCAAGTATTGTCAGCTGAGAGTCTAAAACCCCTTCAGGGTGCTGGAGCAGGTGTGAGGCTTAGTCTCTGAGTGCTGATCTGGCATTAGTCATTTAGCCCCCCTCAACCCCCCCCAGCAGTTTCCTTATGTATGAGAAAGGTTGTTTATGCTGGAGGAATAGCCCAGGGTTAGAGCTTGCTTTGCATATGCAAGGTCCTGGATTCTACCCCGAGAATCCCACATATACAGGAGTGATACAGAAGATCAGGCCCTTCAGCAATAAACCTACTGTCCCCAGGTGGGTGGCCTTAGGTAATTCAGTGCAAGCCTCAGTTCTGGTCTGTATAGACTCAGGGGTCAGTGAGAGATCCATCAAAATTGTACAAATAATCATGTACTTTTTGCATAGTAACTAATTTTATCCTTAAACAACAATGGAAGTCAGGAATTTTATTTCTATTCTACAGATGGGGAAACTGAGGACTAGTGTTTAATTAGGCAAAGGCCATATACATTAAGAACCAGTAGAAGCTGGATGTGGTGGCTGATAAACACCTGTAATTCCAGTAGTGAGGAGGAAATCCAGGAGGATCACAGTGAGTTGGAGTCCAGGCTGGGCTACATATTGAGTTCATTAGCCCCAAACTACATATAGAGACCTTTTCTCAAACGAAAAACAAAACCAAACAAAATAAAATAAAATGGTAGCAGAGACCACCAGCTCAGTCCAGGCATTGAGACTTAGGGCCAGCAGTCACCCACTGTAGATATTTCCTCTGAGGCTGAAAAGACCCAGCCTAGGTCAGGCCCAGCCAGGAAATGCAGCACATGAAGCAGAGAGTAGGTACAGCTCCTTCATGCATTTGACATGGAACACACAGGAGAAAGCTATATTGTGGGCATCACAAGAAAATATGAACAGCTGCTGCTTCTGGTGTGGGCTGGATGAGAGAACAGCCTACACTGCTTTTTATGCTTAAAAAAACAAGTAATGGGCATCATCATGTTCCTACCCCTAAAACTTGAGGATGTCTGTCTTCCTGGATAGTCAGAAGGTGTTATCGTACTTCACAGAATCAGAAATAGTCTGTATCCCCCCAGCCCAAGCCAAATCTTAGACTTTGTCACTTGTCCTCAGGATGTCTTTCTGTAAATCTGTCTAAAGGAAAAGCACCCAGGCCATTTCTTCAGGGGCCAATGTGCCAAGGAGACTGGCGCAGTGTCCAATAGGGCCCTCTTGGCCTGGGTCTGTTTGCTGCCTCTTGCCATGTCCAACTGCGTCCTCACCCTGAATTTCCTGTGAAGAGGGAGTAAGATCCAGAGCCTGGATTCCACTCATGTCAGTGCTTTACTGGAACATACTGGGTCATGTGACATGACCTGTTAAGCAGCCATCATACCAGTGGAGGACATGGCTTGGAGGTGGTGGTAGTCTGTTACTCTGTCCATCTTACAAGTGGGCAGTGATTTGGCGCTGATCCTGCTGTATTTGTCTTCTCATTTTGTGTGTTTTATTTTAGTTTATTTTAGTTTAGTTTGTGACAGGGTCTCGCTTTGTAGTTCAGGCTAGCGTTGAATTCATAGTGTATCCCAGGCTAGTCTCGAATTCAGCAGTCTTCCTGCCTCTGCCTACCAAATGCTGGGATTATGGGTGTGAGCCACCAGGCCTGGCATTATGGTAGGTAGTACCTGGGATTGAGCTCCAGACTTTGCACTTACCATGCAGACCCCAGAACCACTGAGTTAAATCCCTGGCCCTTCATTTTGTATGCTTTTGGCTCTTCCCCCATATGTTTATATTTTTTTCTTTTTAAAAATGTTATTAGAGGTAATCTGAGTTTATTTTCTCATAATTCACCTTGTATAGATGAAAATAGTCCTTCCTGAACAGAGCTCAGGGCAGAGCCCTGGAGCATCACTTGTGTTTATTTTTTATTTAAATTTCCTCTTCCTCCCTTTATTGTTACATTTTAGGTATACGTTATGATCACTTTCATCACTGAGAATTTGTACCAGCATCACTTGTCTTTAGAAGCCGCATCTGAGGCTTGAGATGTGCGATAGGAATGTTCTCAGTGGTCAGGGTCATAACTCCCTGAGGAAGTAGCCCAGGGGACCACAGGAAGATCTCATCACACTGAGCATAACTAGCAAGTGCTTCTCTTCAGTATAATAATGAGGAGGGAACTTGGTTGGATGAAGAATGGTCGCCCAGCAAAGGAAACACGCTGAGCTGGTCCTGGGTTCATTGTGGTCTCTTTCTCCCCTTCCTCTGTATGATACCATTTAGACAGAAGGAAAAGAGAGAGACCAGGTAGGCTGGAGCCCAGGCCTGTTTGCATGGAGGTCTTGAAGGACAGATTTTCCGCTGTGTGGAGGGTATGGGTTTCAGCTCTTCAGTTGGAGGAGAGAGTGCCAGCAGCCTGGGTTAAGACTGGAGTCCCCAGCTAGGTCCTGGCTATTTACCAACCTTCTAAAAGCCCAGTTGGTCTCCATTTTATGGAAGTGGGAGCAAAAGCTCTGAAAAGTTAGTCCAACCAGATGTGATCCAACTGTCAGTCAAAGGTGGGGATGGGTTTGTTTAGCTGGTGGTCTTTCCCCTACCTAGCTTCTGCTCAGCTGACAGTCATGAGGGAAGGAAGATAAGCAGCAGTGCTTAGGCCAACGTGAGATTTTCTCAAGTCTTTGAGGCCTGGCAACCTTGCATTTTTGCTTTAGGGCCAGGACACACAGTCAAAGCCTACCTGTGGTCTGTGTTAGGCTCACAGACCAGAAGTCTTGCTGTTTACTGTGTAGTAATCATGTCGTATGCATGGTAGCTGTTTCCTTCAGTGAGCATTCTGTGGTTGAAAGCTATTGCTTCAGTACTTTCTAGCAAAATTATAAAATATAGTTAATAAGAACAAATTTCTTTTTTTCTATCAACATGACTGTTCTGCCTTTTCTTCTTTAAAAGTTTCCTGAAATTGGCCAACAGAGCATCTTTATTAGGAAGTTCTTCACCTTGTTTTAGATCATGTTTGGGAAAAGAGGTCCCTCCCACAGGTACAGACACCCAGGCCTCGCCTGAATGGTACATGGAACAAGTAGAATGGAGCTGAATTAGAATTACTGTGGTCTCCCTAAGCTGGGAGGGAGTTGCTTGTTCTTCCTATTAGATTGAATTATGAGAGAACGTTCAGTAGCGACTAGAAAGGATAAACGTGATCCTACCCATGCTTATAGTTCTTGGCCACAGTGCATGAGGACTTGGTAACACAGAAGACTGTCTTCGTGAAAGAGAAGACCTGTGATGCATTTGGTATTAGTCAGTGATTAGCTTAAACTACTAATTTCTGTTCTTCCCTGTCCAGCAGAGGAAGCAGCCAGCAGCGTGGAGTGTGGCCCATCCCTCCAGCACTTGCTTTTCTCTTTGGTTCTAGGGCTCAGGTGATCAGAAGGGTTCATTCAGGCCCATCACACAGTGACATCTGCGTTCCTTGTCTTGCACCTGTGCACAACCAGTGCTTTGTGGGCTGGGATGCTGTCACTAAGGCAAGAGCATTTCTGCTGGAATCTTCCCTCTGCACCAGCACCCACTCAGCTGATGTTCAAGGCTGGTGACTGTTCTGCCACCTGTGGAACCAAGAGCTGTACATCTGTTTATAAAACTGCAGGGTGCAGGGAAATACCCTTTGTCTTGGATTTCCACATTGATGTGGTGAGCTATTTCTGGCAGTGTGTTATTCTCATTGTATTGATGATGGTGGACATGAGCGTGTACAGTTGCATTTGAAGCTGGTGTGGCCTTGTAGGTGTGTCAAACGGCTCAGAGAACAAGGGGTTCTCAATGCCGGGATGTGGCTCATTTTCCATAGTAATTGTTTGGGGCTTGAAGGGGTGGAATATGGGGCTTTCTTCTTTATTTACTCATGATTTACATTTGGGTGTAAATAGAGTAATTGGGTACTATATCTGATATAGCCAACCCTCAGATTTTTTTTTTTTTTTTTGAGGCAGAGTCTCACTTTGTAGTTTAGGCTGGCCCTGAACTCACTATCTGTTTCAGTCTGGCCTCAAACTCACAGCAATCCTTCTGTCTCTGCCTCCTAAATGCTGGGGTTACAGGTGTGCACCACCATGCCTGGCCCAACTTTTAGATTCTTTACCAGCAGCAAAGCTGGGAATGGGAGCTAAGTGTTAATTACTTGGACAAAGGAGCTGCTGCATTTAGTGGGTGAGTCTCTCAGAACCTTCACCAGAACTCTGGTTGGCTTTGTTCCTTCCAATTTGGATGACGGAGCTTTGTTCTTTGAGCACAAGAGAGCCAAGACCTGATTGGTATTGGTGAATTTGGGAACAAAACCAACAAATAAATGTATTTTTTCGTTTTTTTCCTGTACTGTTAAGAAATCCAGGTATTAAAGTGGGTTTGAGAACTTTTCATTATTGTCCAATTTCCTCCCTCCCTCCCCCTTCCCTGTCCTCTCTCCTTCCCTTTTTCCTTCTTCCTCCCTTCCTCCTTTCCTTCTTTTTTTGGTGGTACTAGGGATCGAACTCCAGTCTTTGTGCTTCCAGGGTAGGCGCAGTACCACTTGAGCTAAATCCCAGACCACAGTTTTCTTTCTTTCTTTTTTTGAGACAGGTTCTCGCTTTGTAGTTCAGGCTGGCCCTGAGCTCACTATGTAGCTCAGGCAAGCCTGGAACTCAGCAATCCTCCTGTCTCTGCCTCCTTACAGGCATGAGCTACCATGCCTAGCACTGTGGTATGTGGTATTGATTGCTGGTGAGTCACCATGCCCAGCATTGTGTGTAGTTACCAGGGATCGAACTCAGGACCTTTGGCTTGTGAGGCAGGTGTCGAAACTACTGAGTTAAATCTCTGGTCCCCCCAGTTTTACGTCTAAAGAATACAAAAAGGGCCAGAGATTTAGCTCAGTGGTTCTGGTGCCTGCCTAGCAAATGCAAGGTCCTTGGTTTGATCCCCTGGTCACCACATACCCCAATAGCACACCAGCAATCAGTACCACATACCACAGTGGTGGGCATGGTGGCTCACACCTGTAATCCCAGTACTTGGGAGGCAGAGGCCAGAGGATTGCTGAGTTTGAGGCTTGCCTGGGCTACATAGTGAGCTCAGGGCCAGCCTGAACTACAAAGTGAGACCCTGTCTCCCCCACCCAAAAAAAAAAAAAAAAAAATATATATATATATATATATATATATAAATGAATAATTGGGGTAGCATACTAGGATGGGATGTGACTTGATTTTAATCAGAAATACTTTTATGTTCATTTTTTGATAACTAGTGATTTTCTTTTCTCTCTTTTTGTTTTTCCTCCTTTCCTCCTATGCTCCTTACTGTGGAGTTCAGGCTAGTCTTGAACTCATGGAGAGCCTTCTGCCTCAGCCTCAAGTGCTGGCATTACACACACACACCACCTTGCTTAGCTTGGTTGCTGGCTTTTTAAAAAGATGATAATAAACCATGACAAATGCACTATGCTTTGTGCCCAGAACTATAGTAGTTCAGTCTTACTTTACATGTTTTGGTGTATTTTCCAAAAAATTTACAGAGAAGAGTGCCTCTGCTTGGTAAAAATCACAGTGGTGGGAAGTTTCTAGTCTGCTGCACTGCTCCCGCCTTCTCCCCAAAGCCTTCTTTCTCTTGCTGTCTCACTCAGTCCTTCCAGGGGTCACTTCCAAGGCCTGAACTGCATTAGACCATTTGTATCCTGTTCCGTTCAGGTTGCCAGGGTTCAGCCAGCTAGAAACTACCTTGTCAGGAGTCTTCCTTGGTTTTTTACTTTCTCCCAGAGAGGCAGATCTTTGGCAGCAAGTTTAGATTCAAGATCTACAGAAGCAGCATTTACATGAGTGGATCCTCCTTGTTAGATTTGGTAGAATTCATGTTATAAAAGAAAGAACTAAACACACAACTGAAACATTTAAAAAGTACTACTCAGGTGTTAGGTTGCGTGTTCCATCTATCTGTCCGTCCACCCATCTGTCTGTGCATGTAGTCATGGATATCTGGCAGATTTTTGTGAGCCTAGGGTAAATACCATAAGGCAAGGCAAGAGGCTATTATGGATGGCCAACTCAGGATGGCCAAGATCTGTAAACTGAGGAACAGGATTAGGAGTTGGGGAGCTGAGCTGCGCAGAGCCCAGAGGAGGCCAGAGCAGGAAACTTCCCAGGCAGTAGCATGAAGCCTTCTACTAGGATGGGCAATCATGGGCACTCAGGATCCTGCCCCTTCAACTCTATATCTAACTTGTGGAGGCTGCTAAACTCTGATCTACAAGTATCTCATGGCTGTGGAAAGCCCTGCCTGGGTTTCAGGGTGAATGAATATCATCCTTGTTTGGAGTTTGTTATATCAGCTAGGAAGTCCCATCTCATTGTTTAGTTAAAAACTGTCTTTCCAGGAGCTATTTACAAATGTTCAAGCTAGGAAAGTACAGCAAAGATGCCTCTGCCTATGAAGAGTGTTGTCATCACAGAAATGGATGGACTTCATTTTCCTTAGTCTTTAACACTATGAGATATTAAGTACTGCTTTGAAACTTTGATATGACTCAGCTTGAGCCCTTGGTCCTCATGCCCTGTGCCTTTGACTGAAAATGTTCTTTGGTGCAGCTCTTCAGAACTCTAGCTGTTTTTCGTCTGAGTCAGTCTCTAACTTTGGGACAGTACAGGTCTTCAGTGAAGCCTGAGGTTCTGAACTTTTGGAGGCCTTGGACTTGCACACTAAAGGATGTCTTCCCTGTCAATACATGTGACTTATATAGTTGTGAAGCTGTGTTTGATGGGTACTTGGTTTTAACCCTTGACAGATCTGTAGTCCATACCTGTCTGCTGCCTGTGCCATTGGGCTCTTGCTGGACTTTGTGGGTATGAGAAGAGAATGGGATGTTGTCTAACTGGAAACTTCTGGCATAAGAAGGACAGCTCTGTCTTTGCATGTGGTGATTTTGCCTTCCTTCCACAGCCACCTCCCCACGTGTATCCTCAGAGCTGGAACAGGCCCGGCCGCAGACGAGTGGAGAAGAGGAGCTGCAGCTGCAGCTGGCACTTGCCATGAGCAGAGAAGTGGCTGAGCAGGTCAGTGTCCTGGATGGGTCTGTAACACAGTGATTGCTAGAAGGGTGTGGCTCCCAGGGAGTGTGGTGACACACACAGCCTTATTTTCAGAGCATCTCAAAAGTGCTTGCTGAGTTCACTTCCTGTGGCTACAAGGATGCTGTTACCTAAGGCCGTGAAGAAGCCTGTGCAGTTACCTTTACAAAGCATTTTTGACCAAGTCATTGCCAAAGTGGAAACCAACCACAAGTACTTCTCAGAAACACGTGTGTAGATGCAGCCAGTGTCTGAGGTTCCTTGGATGAGAAGAGTTCAAATGGCTTCCTCAACGGGGAGGCATGCAGGGCAGGGACAGGAAGCCAGTCTGAGGGGCAGGGGTGGATCTAGCTATGCCCCTGCAGCCCCAAATTTGATGAGTGGCAGATGCACAGGGGTGAAAAAGCTGGAAGGAAATGCTCCATTATTTTTGTTACGTGGTTCTGGGGATGGAACTCAGATCCTTTGGCCTGTTAGCCATGTTTTCTACCACTGACCCATACTCCTTGAGGCACTGTATGTGTGATTTTAATTTTTTTTAGTTCTGTGTTTCTTTGATAAGCATGAATTACTTTAAAATGGGGGAGGCGGAAAAGGAGAAGTAACCCATAGTAGCTGTCATTCCTTTGGTTAACAGTTTTCACCAGGAGGGGTTGAATCACAGGTTTATCAGGGGCACCTGCCATTTAGAAGACAGTGTTCAGAGAAGTCTGTTAAGGGACAGTTAGATTTGAGGGTGCTCGGGGCTTACTGGGAAGCACAGATAAGGGTAGAGGGTTTGAGCCTTCCAAAGCCAATATTTATAAGTAAAATAATATGTCATAATTACATAAAAGCTAGGGCAAGCTTATCTTTTGCACATAGTGACTGTGCCTTAAATAGGATGAGTCATTTCTGTTAAAAATCACTGTGAACTAGGTAGCCATTTTCTAGAAGCAGCCACAGTGGGAGGTGGGATGATATATGATTTTCATCTTTCTAATTCCTTCTTGAGTTGTTGGATTTGTGTTTTAGAAGGACACATACTGCTTCTGTAAGTAGAATTATAAAGCTGTTTTTTAGAGTGGAAATTGAACTCAGGCCCTCATACATGCTAAACAAACACTACCCCTAAGCTACAGCTTCCTTTTTAAATTTTAAATTTTATTTTTATTTTTACTTTTTTTTTGAGACAGGGTCTCACTTTGTAGTTCAGGCCGGCCCTGAGCTCACTATGTAGCCTAGGCAAGCCTCGAACTCAGGAATCCTCCTGTCTCTGCCTCCCAAGTGCTGGGATTACAGGCATGAGCCACCACACCTGGCAAAAAAAAAAATTTTTTTTTTACTGGCCTCAAGCTTTTGATCCTCTAGCCTCAGGCTCCTGGCTAGCTGGGATTACTGGTGTGTGCCACCGTGTCCGCTTTAAAGCTGTGTTCATTTTGAGAAAAAAAAAATTTTAGATTAAATATTCCCTTTCCCCAATTTGGTGGTGCCTGGCTACGATCCCAAGGGATTAAAGTTGTATGTGATGTGGTGAGGGAGGAGCCTTCTGAACGCACATTGGATTGGTAAGTAATTGTGTTTTACTGGTTGATTTTAAATCCTCCTTTGGAATAACACATACTACAACATGCATTTCCTGTTGCTGACCAGTGTGGCTTTGTTCTCTACTGTAATATTGTTAACATTACCGCCAGCTTTGGTCTCCCATTGTCCCTGTACAGGAAGAACGCCTCAGGCGGGGAGATGACCTCAGATTGCAGATGGCCCTGGAAGAAAGCCGGAGAGACACTGTTAAAGTTCCAAAAAAGAAAGAGGTAAGAGCCTACTGGAAGATAAATACTTGAGACTGTTCTGTGATTGTTGCTACAGTGTTCCATCCCCATTGACCCCCTCAACATTCTGTGTGCTGGGGTTCTCCATCATCAGTGAATAACCTGCACCTCTATGAGCAAAGTGAAAGTGCAATTGAAAATACATTCCAACTAAATGAATTCAGTGTCCCTGCGTCTCAGTGCCCTCATTCATAACATGAGGATGGTAGTGATGCCTGCTTTCTGTGGTAATTGGTGGCTATTAAATAAGCTAAATAGCCATCCTTTGAGACATTTTCCTGGGTCAGTGTGAGCTCCCAATAGTGTTGGTCCTCAACATTGTCACTGTCATACTCTGCTAGGCTTCCCACTTTAACATAGAAATAAGCATGACATGGGTTTGCTCTGGACAAGCTTATCATCCTTCAGCCTAGGAGACAGAGCACATGTGCACACACACATATACCCCACACATGCACGCGTGCACACGCACAGAGCCACTGCCACCGTGACTGCCACCACAAGGGGTTCCCGTGGCCTCTCTCATTCTGATGGCACAGACTCCTGGCTACAGACTTGGTATTTATTGGAATGTAAGGGAACAGCCCTCAGAAGAGAGAGGGCCTTTGGGTGGCACCTGTAGCTGGGTGGGTGTGTGGGTAGAGAGAGTAGGAGGAGGGTGTAAAGTCCAGTATTATCCTAAAAACGTTTGAGGAACATTATGGTGCTCTGAACTTTGAAAGCCTGTGGTACATTTGGCAAATGGCAAATGGCTGGAGCCCAGGCTTTTCTAGGAAGCAGTAACATTGGTGGAGCTGGTCGAATAGGACAGGAGGTTGGGTAGCTAAATTTCCAAATCCCTCTTAAGATCCTGCCAAAGGGCCTATACTATAGTAAGAAGTACAAGCAATATTTATAGCTAGTGCATGGTGTTTACTATAATGTAGCAAAGTAAAACTGCTTCTCTTTGTCTTAAAAGCATGGCTCCCACCCACAGCAGACTACTCTTTTGGACTTAATGGATGCTCTCCCAAGTTGTGGCCCTGCTGCCCAGAAAGCGGAACCCTGGGGCCCATCAGCGTCTGCTAACCAGAACAACCCCTGGGGTGGGCCAGCAGCTCCTGCGAGTTCTTCAGATCCCTGGCCATCGTTTGGTAAAGATCCCATCCTTGACCTCTTTGTTTGCCTGCTGGGTGGTTGAGAGGCACAGAGCAAGGCTTCACACTCTGTCTCACCTAGTCTAGTCCTTTGTGAGGGGGTGCAGCCTGGGCCCTGAAAATGATGCCCAGCAGGCCCTCAGCCTCTTCCTTGGGGACTGAGGCACAGAGCTCTCTTTCTTTCCGTGTTGAATGGTTTTCTGCTTTGTTAGAAGGAAAGCCGACTTCTTCCCTGCCTCCTTCATGCATCAGAAATGACTTGTTCCTATTTGGAACACATTTCAGTTCTCTCAGTCTCAGAATTGTATCTGGCACCCCTGCTTAAGAAGCCATAATACCCAGTATGAAATGTCTAAATCAAGTTGCTATAATTAACTGAAATTATCATGTGCTTACCACTGCTGCTAATGAAAGTGGGATACATTTGCTGTAGTTCTTCTTGTTATCTAAAGCAATAGTAAATCAATTTAATAGGATAAATGAATATTTCTAAGTTTTGCTCAGTGCCAATGTGAGAGAAGGGAGATGGAAACATGAGCATGACAGAATTGGTTCATGCATGTGATCCTGGGCAGATGAGTTTCTTAATTGGTAGTCAGAGGCTTGGCTTTGTAGGCTTTGTGAGAGCTTTTGGTCTTGTGCCCTCTGGGGATCCTCTTAGTATTCTAAACAATGTTTGCCATAGGAAACCTGTGGGCTTTTTGCTTAGGAACTGTGAATTGCATGTTTGGGGGATCTTGCCGTCACATCTTTAAGTCTTGTTTTCCCAAGCTAGATTTATCTTTTGTATTTAGCTCAGTTCTCTGAATGTTTGGTACAGTGTATAAAGAGCTAAGTTGTTTCTTGTCATGTGAGGACCTTGAGATGAACAGGTAATGGTTCTCAGGCCTTGCTCATGTATGTGCATGATGAGAATGCAGTGTAATGGTGCCATGTGGTCCAGACTTCGGTGGTTATGTGAAGGGATTCTAGGCAGGCAGGAGGCTAGAGGGTCTGAGACAAGCATCCTGTAGGAAGGCTGCTTCATTGAGTCTTCAGGAAAGAGCAGGTGGGCAGGCAATGAAAAGCAAGATGTTCCTGCAGAAGAAAGCTTGTCAGAAGGCATGAGAGCATGGGGAGAGTTGGTACAGGTACAGAAAACTGTGTGGTATGAAGCAGGAGTGAGAGGAGAGGAGGAAGTCACTCCAGAGTCTGGCCTCAGTCTTGCTAAATATTTGGACATAGTCTGGGAGGCCATGGTCCCATATGCCCTTTTGAACCACATGGAGCTGTGTACTTCTTTGATAGGTGGAATTGTCCAGAATTCTCACTGAATGCTAGTTACAAAGCTGCTTAGAGGTTGGTTCTTATTGTCCAGCACTTACACACTGTGCTCCAAGGAGTGTGTGATTATTATGGTCTTGCTGAACACATATATGGACAGTGTGAGGCATATTGGATGGAGATGCACTACCATCCAGGGGATAGTTGGCTCTTCCAGGGATTGGCTTTGATTTTCTTTTCTTTTTAACATTTTTTTAGTTTTTTGAGACAGGGTCTTGCTTTGTAGTTCAGGCTGGCCTTGAACTGTCCAGCACACCATGCCCAGCATTGTTGTATGTGGTTACCAAGGATCGAACTTGGGACTTGCACTTGTCAGGCAGACACCGGAACCACTGAGCTAAATCCCCAGTCCACTTTGACTTTATTTTCAAATCTGAAGAATGATTGTTTCTGTCAAATGACAGCCACTTTAGGTCAATATACAGAATATTTTCAAGAAAGATTGTTTAGTCCCTTTCAGAGTTGTGTGATAGGTCATTGAATGGGAAATAGCTTCTTGGTGCTCAGGAAAGAGAGTGTCCTGGAGCCAAGTGAGGTTGGGAAGGTTGCTTTTGGCAGGTGAGCATATGTTGGGGGTGGGGCACACTCTGTTAGTAACAGAGGGACCTAGCTTTCACAATTTTACCTTTTCATACTTGCCAGGAGTGTTTTACCTGCTTAGCAAAGACAAAATAGTGATTTTTTTTTTTTTTTTTGCATGACCATTTTATGCCTAGCCTTTCCACTGACTGGTGAATGGGGCTGTGTCCTGGTTTTGATCCTTGAAGCCTAGCTGTGAAGTCATGACCACCTCCAGAGCCTGTAGCTCTAACCCCTGCAGACCAGGTTGCAGGAGGAGACAGGCTGTCCAAGGCTGAGGGAAGAGAGGGATAGCTTGGGTGAGGCGATGAGCATCCACTGGGAATGTATGTAGGGCCTGTTCTGCAGGCTTTAGAAAATTAGGATAAAATTAATCCTTTTTTTTTTTTTTTTTTTTTTTTTTTGAGACAGGGTCTCACTTTGTAGTACAAGCTGGCTGTAAGGTCACTATGTAGCCCAGGCCAGCCTCAAACTAACAGTAACCCTCCTGTCTCTGCTTCCTGAGTGTGGGATGACAGGCTGACAGGTGTGAACCACCGTGCCTGGCATTGTGGTATGTAGTTTATGGGGATAGAACTCAGGACCTTGTGCTTGCTAAGCAGGTGCCAGAACCACTGAACTAAATCTCCAGCCCCTAAAATTCATCATTTTAAGCATGTAAATGAGCAAGCCAGAGTTTTTGTTTTGTTTTGTTTTGTTGTGTTGTGTTTTGAGACAGGGTCTCGCTTTGTAATTCAGGCTGGCCCTCAGCTCACTATGTAGCCCAGGCAAGCCTCGAACTCAGCAGTCCTCCTGCCTCTGCCTCCCAAGTGCTGGGATTACAGGCGTGAGCCACCACGCCTGGCACTGTGGTATGTGGTATTGATGGCTGGTAGGCGTGAGTCTCCACGCCCAGCATTGTATGTGGTTACTGGGATTGAACTCAGGGCCTTGCACTTGTGAGGCAGGCACTGGAACCACTGAGCTAAATCTCCGGCCCAAGTCAGGGGTTTTTAAACACGTTAACAATATTCGGCAACTATGACTACTATATAATTCTAGAACATTTCCATCACTCCATAAAGAAATCTTACATCCAGTGTCTGGTAACCACCGACCAGCTATTTTCAAGGATTTTCCAGTTTGGGACATTTCACATGACTAGAACCATACAGTATATACAGTGTGTAGTCTTTTGTAACTGGATTCTTAGCATGCTTTTAGGGTTCATCTGTGTTATAGCATGCTTCAGTCCTTTTCCTCCATTGTGTGCTTATAGCATGTTTTGTTTTAACCCATCAGCAGCTGATGTAAATTTAGGTTATTTCTACTTTATGGCTCTTATGACTCCAGTTTGTGTGTGTGTGTGTGTGTGTGTGTGTGTGTGTGTGTGTGTGTGTGTGTGTGTTACTGGGGATCTGACTTGGGTCCTTGTACTCCCAAGGTAGGTGCAGTACCACTTCAGCTAAATTCCCCATCCATGACTCCAGTAAGAGAAAATAAGTGACAAAGTTTAATGTAAGAAAAGAGAACATAGTGGCAAAACCTGGATTTTCTTTTTTTCTTTTTTTTTTTTTTTTTGAGACAGGGTCTCACTTTGTAGTTCAGGCTGGCCCTGAGCTCACTATGTAGCCTAGGCAAGCCTGGAACTCAGCAATCCTCCTGTCTTTGCCTCCCGAGTGCTGGGATTACAGGCTTGAGCCACCACGCCTGGCACTGTGGTATGTGGTATTGATTGCTGGTGGGCCTGAGTCACCACACCCAGCATTGTTGTATATGGTTAACCGGGGATCAACCCAGGAGGACCTTGCGCTTGCGAGGCAGGCACCGGAACCACTGAGCTAACCCTCCAGCCCAAAACCTGGATTTTGGAAATCTATTAATATTTAGATATTGACAATGATTTCCAAAAATTAAGAACATGGTTGGGGCAAATCAAAATTTTATCTGAGAGTGGCCACATGTGGCTTTTGGTGCTTTTTTTTGTCGTTTTCCTACTTAGAACCTTTTTGTTGTGAGTGAACAAGTGAACAGGCCGCAAAACCTAGAGAGACTATTCATTCCTCTCTGTTCACCCAATTTAGCGACAGGCATGATAGCCTAAGGCACCACATACTGGACTTCGCATGCTGTCATTGATGGATTGCTACAAAGTCTTTATGTGGCTCTGGCAAGTCCTGGGAAATGCCCCAGTTTCCAACATCAAGAGAGAGCTTGGAGCCAGGTGTGCTGGTGGCTCATGCCTCCTAGCACTCATGCTTCAGAGGCTGAGGACCATTGTGAATTAAAGGCCAGCTTGAACTACATAGTGAGATCTTTTTTGTGGGGGTGGTGCACTAGAGGGAAATGTGATTGATTGATTGATTGATTGATTGATTGAGACAGGGTCTCACTTTGTAGTTCAGGTTGGCGTCAAATTTGCAGTAGTCCTCTTGCCTCTGCCTCCAGATTGCTTATTTTTACAGGTATATATAGACAGGTTCTTGTTATGTAGTTCATCTGGCCTTGAACTTGCATAGCCCAGGCTAGCTTAGAACTTTATCGATCCTCTGTCTTACCCTCCCAAATGCTGGGACTACAGGTGTGCCACCACACCCAGCAAGTCCATATTATACATAATTTCATCTATCTCCCTATCCACCTACCTATATACGTATCTCTTTACACACACACATACACAGGCATCATTAGAAACTGGAAAATGTAGTGCTAATGGGACATTGTGCTCTGTACCCTATCATGTATTATAAAAGATGGCTTTGCAGTCCTGGCACTGTTTTTAGTAGGGTAGAGACCAGGTGTGTTCAGGATAGTATGGCCATAGACTTCTCAGTAGGAAAAGACACTGGAACCACAGTGTTCTCACAGGAATTCTCAGTAGTCGTGTGACCAGCTGCAGAAGGACATCCTCATCCCAGCTCCCTAGCTCACTGCTGCAAGTGGCATCACAGACATTTTGCCTCCTTGTACTACAATCCTTGCTTCAGAGCAAGTGAGTGGTGCTTTACTATTTGGCTTCTGGCAAAATCCAGTAGTGTGTATTTTCATGGCCATCCTTCATCCTGAGAAATGGTCATAAATCAGGAAGATTAGAGTCTCTGCCCATAGCACTGGGGGCTAAATCCTTTGGATGAAAGAAGTACTGTTTTGAAAGCCACCATTTTTCGTGGTTCCTGTCATTACCAGTTCTTTCCAAGCAGCACTGGGGGCCCCTGGGCCCAATGGCCTTGGGAGGAAATGCTGAGGACTGAGAAAGGGAAATTGGAGCCTGCCAGGTCAGCAGGGCACTTCCTCCTCAGTTCCAGACACAAAGCAGCCACCTGGTCTGAGGAGGCCTCACAGTCTGGTGATTCAGAAGTCTTGGCCAGCTCAGCCCCCCTTCTGCTTATCCACCACCACCTGGGCTGGTATAGAGCCTGTCTTCCGCTCTGGGGGTAGCAGGTGGTGCTGCTAGCTTCTTGGTGACCCTTGCGTGGGCCAAGCTTCTTGGCAGACCCTGTGACTGCCTCCCTGTGCACATGAATATTCATCCCTGAGATTTAGATACATGGTTGATGGAATGCATGTGAATGGGCTCCACATAAGAGGAGGCCGGAAGCTGCTTGATCTTTCCAACCTTGATTCCACCCTCCTTTCCTCTCATTCACTTCAGCTTTCAACAAGTGTTTATTTATTGGCTGTGTGGCATAGCCTGGATGCCTCTGAGGCCAGGGAGGCTGAGAGTACAGAGGAGCCTTGCAACAGCTCTACTGTCCATTCACAGAGGAGGACCCAGCAGTGTTCTCTGGGGCAGCTGGGCCTTGGACCTATGCTGGCTGCCTTCCCACAGGAGGAGGAGGGAACATTGTCTATCCTTATGCCACTTTTGAAGAAAGTCATGCTGGCCATAGGACTGTTTATCTGTGTCTGTGGAGGGGGAGCTTTGATCATTTGGCATAATTTAAATTCAGCCCAACAGCTTACAAAGACCCAGCACCTGGACACACTTAGGTACTCAGTGCTCCTTGCAGAATGGAAACCTGACAGAGCTCACCCAGGCTAAGCAGCTTATTTCACGGTGACCTGGGTGATTTGAGGAGTCAGGTTTCATTCCATGCCCAAGACTCTCTGAGCTGTGATCAGCTTTGTCTCTGCAGGTATGGATGGAGTAGGGGTTCCTTCCAAGGCCAATCATGTTGAGTTTGACAGTGTTCTTTGCATAGGCTGCTGAGTCTCTAAAATCCTTGACTGTACTTTTGTCATTAAAGGAGCACATTCTAGAGAGGAAGTAGACAGGGCATGGGAACTAACTGAGGGTGTTAGAGGAGGCTCCAGAGAAATTTGGGGTAGGCTTGCATGGCAGGATGTCTCTCCAGGGAAGCCCTGCCCTTCTATACCTGAGCAGGCTGGGCTGTGCACACTGTTGACACATGGAGATACTACTGCAGTCCATGGAGTTGGTGCAGCTGTGTGTCATGGAGTTCATAGTGGAAAGAGCTCTTCTAGAAATTCTTCCTTCTTTGCATTATTAGGAGTGGAACCCAAGACCTTTTATATACTAGGAAAATGCCCTACCATGGAGCTACCCAGCCTGTTTTAACATTTTCTTTCTTTTTTTTTTTTTTTAAGTGTTTTGAGACAGGGTCTCACTTTGTAATTTAGGCTGGCCCTGAACTCATATGTAGCCCAGGCTAGCCTCAAACTCATAGCACTCCTCCTGCCTCTGCTTCCCAAGTGCTGGGATTTCCAGTGTCTGCCCCTGGCAATTGCAAGGTCTTGAGTTCCATCCCTGGTACCACATAGCACAATGCCAGATGTAGTTCATGTCTGTAATCCCAGCACTTAGGAGGCAGAGGTAGGAGGATTGCCCAGAGTTGAAGGCCAGCCTGGGCTACATAGTGAGTTTAGGGCCAGCCTGAACTACAGCCTGTTTCAAAAACACTAAAAATAAATAAATATCTAATCTTTTAAAAAGAAATTCAGAATTAGTTTCTTCATTGGTTGATTGATTGAGAGACAGGGTCTCACTTTGTAGTTCAGGTTGGCCCTGAGCTCACTATGTAGCCTAGGCAAGCCTAGAACTCACAGGAATCCTCCTGCTTCTTCCTTCCAAGTGCTGGGATTACAGTCATGAGCCACCATGCCCAGCATTGTGGTATGTGGTACTGGTTGCTGATGGGTGTGAGTCACCACACCTGGTATTGTGGTATATGGTTACTGGGGATCGAACTCAGGACCTTGCGCTTGCAAGGCAAACGCTGGAAATGCTGAGCTAAATCCCTAGCCCAGTTGATTTATTTTTAGAAAGGGTCTTGCTATGTCATTCAGGTTGGCCTCCAACTTGTAGTGATCTGAGCACTGGGATTTCACCTGATCATTGTATTTGTCTCATCTGTCTAGAAAACTCCTATTTAACCTTGAAAACACGGTTTTGATGTCCCTGCCCAAGGGGCCACAGGTATCTTTTCTTGAGATTGCCCTCTTGCCTTGTGCTCTGGTTGCTAGCTGCTTGGGATCTACTGGCTGGTGCAGTGGAATATGTCTACATTTCTCTCAGATGCAGGGACCTTCTTGGGGCTGGGCATGTAGTGCTTGAATGGAAGAAGATGACTGTATAGGAGGCAGGACTTATCCCCACCGATTAGTTACGTGTGTGTCTGAACACAGCCTTCACTCAAGAAAGCTTGGCGAGGGCAAAGGGCACCAGAAGCTTAGTAGTTCTCATACATCGTGGCACCGCATTTGTATCACCTGAAAAGCTTCTAAAATTGTGTCCAGGTCTTCCCAGAATCTTTGTGTAGAAGGGAAGGGGACAGCATCAATATTTTACTGATATACCCCAAGAGCTTCTCAAAGGTAGCCATGATTGATAATCATGCCCTGGTGACCCCAACCACCATGTGAATGAACCTCATTTAATCAAAGAATTTGAAAATGCCCCATATAGACTTTGAAGACAGAGACAAGGTTACAGTTCTCATATGGATATCTAACTACCTGCACCAGACAGACATTTGGCTAGAACTTGTTTAAAGTGGTTACTGATGCCTCCCGGAGGGTTTAGAGCAGTTGAGTTACAAACACTCTTTGAGCCTGATAGAGGCAAGAAGGGAAAGTTGGCAGCTGTACCCCTGCAAGGAGACTGGTGCCCAGTGTGGTCAGAGCTATAGGAGCAGCTGTGCTTCCCTGGTTCTAGACTTGGAGACACCAACCAGCTGAGAGTGAGGACCTTGCAGCTGGTTCTCCTTGTGGGGCCATGAAGTTCTCACAGGTGTTGGTGAGTGATGAGAAGGGAAGAAGGTGTGCTAATACGCTAATGTCCCTGTGGCTCCCTGTTGTATCATAGGCAGCTCTGAAGACAGCACAGCACCTGTAGCTTGCAGCCCTGTTCTTCCTGATGAACCATTTCCACCACATCACTTCCTCTAGTCAAGAAGGAAAGCCAAGACTCTGAAAGGTTCCCTCTTAGTTAGCAGAGCAAGGGCCAGGTTCCATTTCCTGTTATCCCTCTCACCATTTCACACAGAAATGGACCTGGAAGAAAAGATTCAATTGCAGGGAAGAGATGGTTCTGCATGAGACACTAGAAAAGTTGTGGTGAGGGTCAAAAGGAGTTTCCAGAGGGAGACAGGTGTTTCTGGAGTCTCTGAAAGGTTCCTGAGGTTCTGTGACAACAGTAGAATCTGAGACCTGTTTGGATAGGAGTTGTCAGGCCATGAGGCAATCAAAGATACCCACCACATGCTGGAAGTGTAGCTTGCAGAAACGTGTCTGACACTTAGCCCATTGTGGTCACTGCAGTAAGCCTGGGAGGAGTGAAGGCAGCACTCTGCTTCTCTCTCTGTGCTATTCCAGCTAGATGTCAGCTGATTTGGCCAGATGTAAAAGTTGAACAGTCAGAACAGTGATTCAGTGGCTTAATAGGCCCAGAAGAAAGCCCTTTGACATTTTAAAATCCCAGAGGTATGAAGTCATGGAGTAGAGGGCCTAGCAGTAGCCTCATCTTCATGAAAGCCTTGGAGTTTCCTACCCTGCAGGAACAGTAAAGCTAGGGCTGATGTGATGCTTAGGGATCCAGGGAGTTGAGTCTTGTTGAGCTCAGCCTAGGCAGCTTAATAAGACCTTGTATCAAAATAACAAAAAATAAAGATGGGATGGCGTTGTTGCTTAGTGTGAAGGTCTTGAGTTTAATCCCCAGAATGAAGAAAGGGAGAGGAGAAAAGACAAATTTAGTATGGGGAACATGCTTCTAATCCCCGCACTCAGAAGACAGAGGTAGGAGAATCATCTTGAGTTCGAGGACAGCCTGGGCTGCATAGTGACTACAAGGCCAGCTGGAACAACATAGCTAGACCTTATCCCCCCCCTCCATAAAAACAAACAAAAAATCTAAATTGCCAAGTCAAAGAAGAAACTATAATAAAAATCTGGAATATTTGGAGCCAAATAACAGATATTTTTGTAACAATTTATAGAACAATTTAAGTGTGGTAAGAAAAAAATTTGTAGCACTGGGGATTTAGCTCAGGTGGTACTGCGCTAACTTTGGATGCACAAGGGCCTGAGTTTGATCCCTGGTACTGCAAAAAAAGAAAAGAAAAGAAAAATTTGTAGCTTTAATATATGCTTGCTCACATTGTTAATGAAAAAAGTCACAGATTTAATAGAATAGAATATATTGTACTCAATGTAAAAAGTCATAAGGAGACAAATTAATAAACTAAATACACATAATCACAAAGAATGGAACTAATAAGTGAAAAGAACAATAAAATAGCCCAATCTCTGGTAGGTTTAATTTTTTTAAAAATAAGAAAGATACAGAGTTCGGGAACAAAGCAACGTAACTGAAAACAGTGCTAAGATTTAACACAGAGCAGAAAGCTTCTTGATCAACTTTGTACTTACAAATTCAAAGTTTAAGTAAAGAAAAAAGTCAGCAAAGGTGACTGAAGAATAATAGGAAACATAAATAGAGACAGTTCTGTCATCATGAAAAAAAATTAAACAGCTATGTTCCTTACACACATCCACCCAGAGGGTGTTACAGGCAAATTCTTTTTTTTTTTTTTTAAGACAGGTTCTTGCTTTGTAGTTCAGCCTGGCCCTGGGCTCACTATGGTGCCTAGGCAAGCCATCGCGAACTCTGCAATCCTCTTGTCTCTGCCTCCCTAGTGCTGGGATTACAGGCGTGAGCCACCATGCCCGGCACTGTGGTATGCAGTGTTGATTGTTGGTGGGCATGAGTCTCCTTGCCCAGCATTGTATGTGGTTACCAGGGATCGAACTCAGGTCCTTGCACTTGCGAGGCAGGCACCAGAACCACTGAGCTAACCCTCCGGCCCTACAGGCAAATTCTAACAGCATAACCTTGACATCAGAACCAGACAAGGACAGTATAGTATGAGAACATTTTAGGCTACTTACTTATGAATATTAATACAGAAATTCTAGTGAAAGAATTGCAAAATCAGGAATTTGGTTTTTTTTTTTTTTTTTTTTTGCGGTACTGGGGATCAAACTCTGGTCCTTGTGCTTCCAAGGTAGGCGCGGTACCACTTGAGCTAAATCCCCAGCCCGGGAAAATATTTTAAAAGTACGTCATAGAACAATGCTGTGTGGTGGTTTACACCTGTAATCCCAGCACTCGGGATCAGAGGCAGGAGGATTGCTATGAGTTCAAGGCTAGCCTGGGCTACATAGTGAGCTCAGGGCCAGCCTGAACTACAAAGTAAGACACTGTCTCAAGGAAAAAAAAAAAGTATGTCATGGAAAACTTGGTAAAAACTGAACCATTAGAAAATTTATTAATGTACCAATTAACAGATAAAAGCCATGTTCATATCAATAGAAGCAGAACAAACTTAACAGCATTCATCAGCTATTCATTGCAAACTTCTTGGCAATGTTGGAATAATGAAGAACTACCATGACTTGATAAAAGGCTCTTTTTTATTTATTTATTTATTTATTTATTTATTTATTTATTTATTTATTTATTTATTTATTTATTTATTTATTTATTTATTTATTTTTGAGACAGGGTCTCACTAATTTCAGACTGGTCTTGAACTAACCTTTGTAACCTAGGCTTGACTCAAACTCATATTAATCCTTCTGCCTCTGCCTTTTGAGTTCTGGGATTTACAGTCCTGCACCACCACACCTGGCTGATAAAAGGTTTAGAGAAAGATCCCATAGCTAACATACTTAATGCTAAAATATACAGTACTAATCTCCATCCCTCTTTATGTTGAGACTCGTCCACACGAATGCAGTAGAATAGGAAAAGGAGTATAAAATACTAGAAAGAAGATACCAGGCAGTCATTGTTGGCAGTTGGTACCAAAAATTTTTGTAGATAAATTATTAGGATTAAGAACTACTAGAATTATTACTAGAATCAATAATTAGAATGACTTCCAATTGTTAATACAATTTAGCAATATTAGTGGAAAAAGGATAGTATACAAAGATAAAAAGATGCTAGTTCCTTGTAGGTTCCTAGGAATAAAGTCTACAAAAGTTGTATAAACTTCTTATGGAGATAAAGGATGAAAACTATTGGGCTGGAGATTTAGCTCAGTGGTTCTGGCGTCTGCCTTGCAAGTTTTAGGTCCTGAGTTTGATCCTGCAGTAACTACATACAATGCTGGGCGTGGTGACTCACACCCACCAGCAATCAATACCACATACCACATAGGAGTACTGAGTTCCAGGCTTGCCTGGGCTACATAGTGAGCTCAGGGCCAGCCTAAACTACAAAGCGAGACCCTGTCTCAAAAAAAAAAATTATTTGTCAGTGAAAGGTAGTAACACTTATGTAAATATAATGATATATATATGAAAATATGATAACACTTTTTTTCCCAGAGTGATCTAGAATTCAGGGTAATTCTAGGAAAAGTCTCAGTCAGGTATTTATTTGTTTTGTTTTTTTTTTGCTGTGGTTGGTTACCTCCCCCTCCCCCTCCCCC
>PVIC010007866.1:0-50380 GCA_004025085.1 Thryonomys swinderianus | reverse complement strand
CCCTGCTATACCCCTGCTAGGAATATACCCAAAAGAATTTAAAAACTCACATTGGAAAGACAGATGTACACCCTTGTTCATAGCAGCTCAGTTCGTGATAGCTCAATCTTGGAAACAACCCAAATGTCCATCAACTGGAGAGTGGATAAAGAAGATGTGGTTTTTTTTACAAAATGGAGTATTACTCTGCCATAAAGAGTGCTATAGACATTTTGTTCATAAAGTTTCTGCCTAAGCCAATGTTTCCAAGAGTTTTACCTAACCCGTTTTTACAACAGGTTTATTGTTTCTCTCTCTCTCTCTCTCTCTCTCTTTTTTTTTTTTTTCTTGAGACAGGGTCTCACTTTGTAGTTCAGGCTGGCCCTGGGCTCACTATGTAGCCCAGGCAAGCCTTGAACTCAGCAATCCTCCTGCTTCTACCTCCCGAGTGCTGGGATTACAGGCATGAGCCACCACGCCCGGCTAGTGTTTCTCTTTTAATGTTTAAGTCTTGAATCCATTGTTAGTTTAGTTTAGTACATGGTGAAAGAGATAGGTCTAGCTTTAGTTTTTGTTAAATTAAGCCCAGTTTTTCCAGCACCATTTGTTAAGGAGGCTGTCTTTCCTCCACTGAGGATGTTTGGCTCCTGAACCAGTCAGATTTATCCCAGAGATGCAAGGCTGGTTTAACATACATAAATCAATAAATGTAATACACTATATTAACAGACTCAAAGACAAAAACCATATGGTCATCTCTGTACTTGCAGAAAAAGCACTTGACAAAATGTAACGCCCATTCATGATCAAAACACTACAGAGAATCGGAATAGATGAACTTTATCTCAATCTAATACAAGCTAGTTACGAGAAAACAACAACCAGCATCATGTTAAATGGGTAACAACTGCAACCTTTTACACTAAGTGCAGACCTAATTTTTTAAAAAAATGACATCATGTGCAGTAGAGTCAGACTGTCACTGTTTCAAATGAATGCAAATGACAGAGGAGCAAAGATGCCCCTTTAAGCTGAGAGACAGACAGAGTCTTGGCAAATATATAAGCAATCTTAATCCCATTTCATTGGATATAAGATCCTTTATTTCCAGGTGTTGAGTTCTGGGAAAGGAGTTGTCGAGGATTAGAATAGTAGAGATTAAAACAGTAAGGATTGAAGAATGCCATGAATACTGTATCTGTTTTATTATTATTGTTATCCCTAAGTGGGATGCCTGGATTATATAATAGATTCATTTTTAATTTTCAGAGGAAATTCCATACATTTCTATTAGTACCTCATCAATTTCTTTCAAATTCTTCTCAACAATACACTAATGTACTGTATTTTCTCTACATTCTCACTCGACTTTCATCTCTTGACGCTTTGACAGTAGCCCCACTAACGAGGGTGAGGTAATAGCTCATTGTCATCATGATTTAGGTTTTTCTCATGACTAGTGAGTTTGAACTCCTTTTGTTCAATCTGCTGGAGATTTGTACGTCTTAGAGAAATTGTCTACTTAGGTACTTTGCCATTTTTGGAATGCCCTCTTTGGGACATTTGCTTGTTGAATTGCATGAGTTCCTTATATATCTGGTATTAATTTCAAGTAAAATCATGTTCCCAAGAGTTATCTTACTATATTCATTTCTGTATTATTCACAAAATCCAAGAAGTTGAAAAAAATCTGAATTTCTACTAAAGAATGAATAAATAAGAAAATGAGAGATGTATGTTTATATCTACACATGTACACACAATGAGATATTATTTGTCTTTAAAAATATGGAAACCTTGACATTTGTGGTAACATAGATGAATCTGAAGGACATTAAACTAAATCATACAGAGAGAGACAAATGCTACATGATTTCTTTTCCAATTGAATCAAAAATTATCAAATTCATAGAAACAGAATAGAAGAGTAGCTATCACAAGTTGATGTGGAAGGGGAAGTAGAGAAATTGGTCATATCATTGAAATTTACAGTAATAAGAAATACATTATGGAAATTTAATGTAGAGCATGACATATATTGTCAAAAAATCATATATTTGAAATTTGTTTTGGGAAACCTTAAATATTCTCATCATAAACATGCATACAAAGTAATTATGTGAGGTGATGAATATGTTAATTGGCTTGTTGCAACCATAGTGTGATGTATATCAAAACATTATGGTGCACACCTTGAACATGTACAATGTTTTATCACTTAAACCTCAAAAGTGTAAAACATTTTTCATAAGTGCTACTGGGGACTCACCAAACATAATCAAACAATTTAGAGTGAACTGAGTTTATGCTCTGTGTGCATGTGTTCAGTTTATTCACTGTGTGCATGCTCAGTTTAGTGTTATACATGTACATTTTAAGAGTAAATAGTTATTTGGAAAAAGTTCTATGGAACTATGAAAAGAGGTACATATTTAAATATAAATGCTTTTATGTATACAGACACAGAAAATTATGGATGCTTAGAAAATTATGGATATATTCATATATATATATATATCCATACCTATTTATGCTACCTATCTATTTGCAATATATATTATCTAGTATGCTACCTATTTATGCTATGTATTATCTAGTACCAATCTATAAAAATCACAGCATATGGACTAGGTCATCTCAGACCTCAGATTTGGGCTATTGAGCAGGATACACATGAATAATTTCAGAGCAAATTATAAAGAAATGAGTGTAAAAAATAACGGGGGAAATGCTTAGTTCTAGAAAGTTTGTAGAAGAAAATAATTTCAGAAAATAGAAATAGTCATCGTGCTGGGAAGACCGTAAGAATATAATTATGTGATCCCAAAGACTGGTGTCATAGGGTACTGCTATGATAGTCCCATCAAGTGAAGTAACGGATTAAAACAGTATGTGTCATGTTCAAAGCTGGCAATGAACATCACAGAAATAAAATTAAAGGAACATTATGAGGAACTAGTTCAGTAAGAATATGGGAAGAAAGATGATCAAAATATGATACAGAAAGAAAATAAAAGAGCATGTATAAAGGGGGTAAGGAGGGGTGGGTGGGTAGGGATATGGGTAAAAATGAGAATTAACTTGTGTCATATACTGGTACAAATTCCCCAATGTTACACATGATTTTGATATGTATATAAATTGTACCAATAAAGAATTCAATTTATAAAAAAATACATATTGATGTATAAAACTAGCCACCGCCAGTACCCATGGCTTATCTATTTAAACCTTTTACCTGAACTTGGTACATAGTGTAAGTACTTAATGGATCATGTGTATAAGCAAAATTTTATTTAAACTGTATTTAAAATAAAGCTGTGTTGGCTAAATCACGCCATCTAAGCTATTGGTAGGCTAGATTCTGCTTCCTGAAACTTGAAACTTGCTCCCATACAGCAGACAGTGGTAATGTACAAAGTATAGGACAGTGCAAACCGTAATGATAGGGCCTGTGCAGTCGGGTAGGGTAAGCTCCTCCTGTGTGGCGATGTCACCCAGGCAAGTACAGGTGTTCACTTGCAAATCATCTTCCAGGAGTCATTCATTTTTATTAATTCCTTATAATTGGATAGGATTGTTTTATGGATAAGATAAAATCATCTGACTTGCATATATAAAAGGAATGCATACACATTAAACAATGTCTTTTTATTATATCCATAATAAACTCTTACTTTGAAGTGGCTATCATTTTAAGCAATATGTTTGTAAAGAATTTATTTTATTTTGTATATTACTAATAAGAATTCACTCTAAAGGCATCTGTACTGAAACTCAAAACTATTTAATGCAAAGCATTATAAATATTCACCATATTAGAACTAAAACTCACCTAAGCATTTACCTTTCCATTTAAAACCCAGAGGAGCATAAACATGTCTAAAATCCCCACTTGATGTTTGCTAATTAAATATTTCCAAGGAAGGTCATGTTGTAGTATTGTGCATACTAAGAAATTAAATTGCATAAAATAAAAGTGAAGGCCCGGAAGATTAGCTCAGTGGTTCCGGCGCCTGCCTCACAAGCGCAAGGTCCTGAGTTCAATCTCCAGAAACCACATACAATGCTGGGCGTGGAGACTCACGCCCACGAACAATCAATACCACATACCACAGTGCTGGGTGTGGTGGCTCACGCCTGTAATCCCAGCATTTGGAAGGCAGAGGCAGGAGGATTGCTGAGTTCGTGGTTTGCCTAGGCTACATAATGAGCTCAGAGCCAGCCCGAACTACAAAGTGAGACCCTGTCTCAAAAATAAATAAACAAATAATAAATAAATAAATAAATAAATAAATAAATAAATAAATAAATAAATAAATAAATAAATAAATAAAGTAAAAGTGAAAAAATAGAGGAAAGTATAGAGGGATTTATTATTTTTTTATGTAGTGTTTCTGTGTGGGTACCTGACACATTATGTTATGCCAATAAGCTTCATTGAGGTATACTTGAATTCTTGTCAATTTTTAAATGCCTTAGTGTTCCATCCTGGGATATAGCATCGTGAGTACTTTGAGGTGAATTTGCATTGTGCCACTTTAACTGGGCTGAAGTTGCTTTCACTGTAATTCCCTTCCTTTTATGTTTCCACTTATAGTGAGACACAAGGGACTTAGGAAGGAGCAGAAGGAGGGAGAACAGAGGGAACAAGATGAGCATCCTTTATTCCCATAGATGATTATCAATATAAGACCCCGAGACGTCCAGCTGTTCACAGAACATCTGGGCGCCTATTTCCTGGCACTCTGTGTTGGTGGAGGGCAGCAGCAAGGACTATAGATCTTCTTGGACCTCTTCCTCTGGTCTCACTCGATAGTCTGGTCCATATTTACCTCAAAACAAAATGCTACTAAGCATTTTATGTAGGGAGAACCACCTTCATCAGTACGTGGAGATAAAAATGATGAGAAACTGGAAACAGTCCATCTTAATAAGATACAGTTTATGCTTGTAAATACCAGCTTTTTCAGTTTCTTATAGTTCATGTCAATTTACCAGGCCATATATTATGATCCTATCTTATCTTCTAGGGTCTATGTTTCATTTCCAACTTTTTTTGAAGAATGTAGATTCATACTTGAACCTTACTTTTTGATTCTGGGTTACCACGGTCACACCTCTATCTCAGTTTATCAAATTTTCCCCATACACCTTAGGAGAATGCGACTCAGATTTTTTTATTTTATTTATTTTTATTGCAATGAATCCATACATTAATTATATGCAATGCATGCATATTTAATGAAATGCATCAATTTACAACTTCTGCCTATTAAAATATTTAGAAGAATTTAGTTTTCTAAAGTAAAGTGCTGTAGAGAAGTCAGAAGATATTATTACTCATGGGACTCATGTGTGTAATAATCAAAGGTGAGCTGGTGTTTAATTGTGAGGAAGCCCATGAGTCAATTGCTGCTGTATTTAATAAAGAATGTTTTGACCCTACACCATCTACAAATACTAGTGCTCACTCTTCAAGGACTATAGCTTTGTGTATGAATACATTTGAGTATTAAGAATGAAATGGGCTATGACATTCTATAAATGACAGTTTATTGTAATCTTTGCTCTTTTGCTTATGGCCAAAGCATAAGCTTTGGCCAAAGCTCTGGCCATCCACATTCAGCGGTTGCTATTTTGATATTTTGAACAAAATGTAGTCTCTTCAAGTATGTGCTAACATAGTATCCATGTTATGAAGGGTTTCATTGGAAGAAATAAAATGATTTTCTTTATGCCTTATCTAGAATTTCCAGCACTTAGTATTTATAAAGTGATACTAATTATTATTAGCAGATAATTATTTTAAGAGAATGGAGAACAATGACTCATTGATTTTTGATTGCCTATTTGATCTCCTTTCACTCAATATATGCACACACAAGCAGATATTTGACGTAACAAAAAAGTTCACTGCTCATCAAAAATTATGACTTTTCACTGTGTGACAGATTCTACTAAATTCAGAAATGCCTATGACTATAGCCTAGGCAATTTTAAAAATTGCTCTTGTTTTATTGCTGACCATATATCTGAACTACATCATCCAAAGAACCCAATTCTCAATTTGCGTGATTATGACATTACTATTTTGCTCAAAAAACTTACCTGCAAAGGAGATTGTGCAACTTACTGTTAATTTTTTAGTTCTTTTTGTATATATGTATTCTGAATAATCTACATGTGGATGAGATAATCCTCAAGAAAGAAAAACAAATGATTTTTAAAACAGCCACATGTAATAACATTAAGCTGTTAAAATTTTTCATTTTGATTATCTTTGAAATCAAAGTCTAAGTTAACATTGGTTAGTATGCTCCATTCTCTACAAAATGCATTCACATTTATAGAAAGTGCAATATTTTCCAAGAATGTTACACATCTGTTTTTTCCTAACAGTTGCATTGATATTGTGGCTAAGACTAAAGAAAATTGGTTCAGAGACCTCAGGATTCACATGTTCTAGGAAATACTTCTCATGATGATCATCCATGAGCAAATACGTCCACTGTGTATTTGGCTTTTACATGATAGTAGTGCCCATCATCTATCTGATTTTTAAAGAAACAATAGAATCCTTTTGCATGTGCCTCATCAGGTATGTCCTTTTGAATTCAGGGCATGACTCAGTTAATGACTGAGTAGAAATAGGGTTCACCCTACCATAAAGTTTGTGGTCTTTCAGAATACTGACTTCTAAATAATGTTCTTGGGATAAAAAGTCCTATCATGCCTCTAAAGTCACATGCCGTTGTGTCAGCTTGCACAAAGTACTCAGCCCTCACATAATCATGGGAGTGTTTGCTTTCTGTAGCAATGCTTTCACAGTTTTACATAGTTTGGAGTTAAGACACTATCACAGAAGCTTTAAAACATAAGTGGATATTGACTGTTATTTAAAAAGTCAGTGATATTTTAAAACAATTGATACTATCATACTACAGAACAGACAGAGCAATATGATTGAAAGTGATGATTAACATAGCGTCAAACTTTTCAGGAGCGAGATTTTTTTGTGTGTGTGAGGAGGATTTTAAAGCCAAATTATTTTATGCTTTTCAAAAGGCTTTATGGTAGGAAATTAAGCTTTAAACTACTTTTGAAATAGTGTTCTGACAATGAAGCTAAGCAGTACATACTTAACTAATAAAATCTTCTAAATTCAGTGCATTCTATACTTTCTCCTACATCTCCCCCAAAACCCATAGGCCCACTTGGTTCTTTTATGTAACTCAATAAATTTGTCCTTCGGTACTATAATTCTCATTAGTATATTTTAATTATAATCAATACCCTAAGGCGAAGTTCGAGATCATGGATACGCCTCGTTGCTAATTCTGAAAGCCTCCGTCTTGCTTGTGGCAGTGATGCTACCTCGGCAATGTCCCTGGTCACTGTCAGCAGCCTGCCAGGGCCTGTGACTGTGCTATGCAGGGGAGTAAGTGACCGTTCGTCTTCCGTGCTGTTAAGTGTATGTCTGCAATACGATCACACACGCTGTCTTGCTCACTTAGAGCTCCTGCCAGGAGGAGCCTGTGCAGCACGAACATGCTGTGTCTGTGTGTGTGTAGATGCACACCGTGTGCACGTGACAAGATGTTCCTGCACTAGCAGCCTGTCAGTGTACTGCCACAGGAACCCACGCAAGCACCATTTCTCTTATCATGGCGAACTGAGTGGCTCTTAAAAGCTAATGTAGTAGAAATGATTTCAGAAGCACGAGAGTTTCTTCCCGAGAGTAATATCTCAAAAATTGTGCTTCTGAAATATCACAGGTTGTGCAGGAGGGTGGGGATTCCTCATATTAAGTTATTAACAAAGACCTGCACCGGATGAAAATTTAAATTGAATACTCAGATGCACAGCTATCCGCTGATGCTCTTATGGCACATACTTATATTTTAAAGCTCCTCGTGAGAACTTGACCCTGTTTTTATTGATAAATCTTTTATTCTTCTCTCATGAATTATTCAAGTACTGTGTCAGGCTAGCTTATTTTCAGAGAAGGGAAAGGAGACTCTCAAATCATATGACATTATTTCTTTCTATAGAAATCAAACTTATTTTTCTCATATTCCTTTGTATATTCTCCAGTTGTATGTGTTGTATGTGTTTTTGGATTAACATTTTTTATTACTGAAATAATCGCCATACACAAAAGGCCTCTGACATGGTTACTAAATCTTAAACGCAAGACTTTTCTGACATTACCGGTCAACATCACAGAAAGAGGAACATTGTCCGGCAGCAATACGTGGCCTGTCACTCTGCTGTGCTGGTGTCAGCGCCTGCTTAGAGAAGAAGAGAAACCCGAGACCCCCGGCGACTGCATAATTGTGTGATAAGGCAGAGCCAGAGCGATCCTCATAGTGGATAAGGCTGGGGAATGAATACTCAGATGAGTATTCAGAAACGAGGCACTGATGTCCGGCTGACTGACTACACGTGCATTACATTAAGAGATAAAGCTTGTCAGATGGGATGCAGTTTTTAAAAAGCTAAATTAGCTTTAGAGGGATTAAAAGGGGCCTTATTAAGCATTTGACTTCAATTACAGAAAAGCATCTAGTACCAAGTTAAGTATGACTATTTCATCATAGAACATGGGAGGAAAAGATAGAATTTTTTTTTTTAAAAGGGAAGAGGATTTGAAACTGAAGACTAGTTAGTATTGTAATTTCTGCTTCAACATATTTGGTTTAATTTTTGTTGATTTTAAACTATTACGGATGGATGGAGATTATAAACCACTTATATGTAAAAGTAATGGAGCGAATGGAAATATAGTTCTAGGAAATACTACTTTGACCATAGTAACTTAAAATAAATATCCCTCTTAGGAACCACAAAATCACTTACCTTTCTTTCTAATATAATAAAGGAGACTGAGGACTTCCCATGTGTAATCCTCAAACCCACTGCCAGTCATCAGTGACTATAATAGAAAGAAATTTTCTCATTTTTCTTCAAACATTTTTTCTATATGCCATTTTAGTATTCAATATATATACATGTAGGTCTCCATTACATGTAGAATTAATTTACTTTTTACACTAAAGTTACTACATATTATATTTTGTAGAACTAAAGTGTTTGAACTGTATGATGAATTAGTAAAATGATGAATTTTCCAATAAAGTAAAAGAATAGTTTTTCTAAAGAATTTTATAGCACACTATATTTGCCAGGCAAATATGTTTTAGTATTAGGAATGCTTGAATTCCAAATATGTAAAATGTATTATATCAGAATGTGTTTTTCTACTAATTTCTTTTAAATACAATAGTCTAATATATACCTCTAACATAACAGATAATTTGTCAGAAATTATGTTCAGGTGATATGAAAAGGATTATCAAAAAGCAAATAGCAATTAATATTGAGAACAATATGTGGATTTTCTGAGGTACAAACTTCGTTTAATTATTTTTACTTATTTACCTGAGTTATTATTTTTTTTTTTCAGACAGGGTCTCGCTTTGTAGTTCAGGCTGGCCCTGAGTTCACTATGTAGCCCAGGCAAGCCTTGAACTCAGCAATCCTCCTGTCTCTGCCTCCCGAGTGCTGGGATTACAGGCGTGAGCCACCACACCTGGCTGAGTTAAATATTTTTATCTCATATTATTAAGGGTATATCCTTCATCTTGTGTAATTAAGAAATAGTTTTATATATTTATGTCCATTATGTTATTTTTAAAATAACTACTATTATTATGTTACTGTTAAAACATTATTGTAATATGTGGCTGGAATGCTCAGAACTCAGCAAGATGATTGCTCTGCATGGCTACCTGTTTGCCGGCATGAAGTCCTTGGTGCCAGAGTGAAGGGAGCCTTTCATGCACTCTGGCTTCTAATTGTGTGTCTGTACTCAAATCCTGGGTAATTGGGTCAGAAATCTGGGGGTTACTTGGCTTCTAGAGGTGGTTCCTCAGCTGCGCAGTAGCAAGAACTTAGACCACCGCCCGTCATGTGATTTCTGCACACAAAGTTGGATTGTTCGATATGATGATGGGGAATTTTTAAAGCTATCACTTCCCTTTCCCTCTACAGAAGTGGATCCTCCTGAGATCCTTCACGCTTCGCCCTGCTCTGAGCATTCACATGTGGAAGAGTACTCCCTAATTCATGTCTAAATAGAAGTTCAGTATCATGAAGCTTATTACTGCTGCATTGGATATTCCTTCCTGTCACACTTCTGAGAATAATAAATCTCTCTATATATCTTCCACATTTCTGAATATTTCTCTGCCCTATCCATTTTTACTAGACTCCTGCCCAGGAACATGGAATTTATTTAAGCTTTTTAACTATAGTTTATGGTGATTATTAGTGTATTATTTCTTCCCTTCAAATTAAGGTTAATCTCTCATTATATTTTTATTTATGTATTGTTGCATTTTCTCTAATAATAAAGCAAGGGTGTTTTATAATTGAGTATATCGGAATGTTTAGCTCTATGACCAATTGATATAGTTATCCAACAGAATGGAAAATTAACTGAGCACTTTCTAGAAATCTCAACAGTGCTAGCATTGCTCAAAAGTTGAAATCTATATTTTCTTCGGAAAAACCAAGGCAAACCTTTAGTTGCAGAGCACAAAGAACTCAGAAAGCAAGTTATGTAGACCCAACATACAATAATACACTCCAAAATTCACTTGGGACAAGAATGCCTAGGAGAATACAAAAGACTAGAATAATAGTAATGCAAAACTGTCAGAATGGCAAGTGGTAACTGCTACACCCTACGGATGCCCAGCCCACAGAGCACATAGGTAAGTGAGTGCAGATTTATCTCTATTGACAACCACTTCTCGTTTGCATTAGTGTCTGAGCTCTGCCTTTGGTCAGTTCAGTTGTAGCATTAGATTCTCACAGGAACATAAACAACACTGTAAACAGTGATTTCATACTCCTTATGGGAATCTAATGCCTGGTCATCGGAGGTAGAGCTGAGGCATGATGCTAGTGCTGAGCAGCAGCTGCAAATGCGGATCAATATTAGCAGGAAGATTTGATCGCACAGAGAACATCATAAACTGACTACTTACTGTTCTCCTATGAATACTCTATCAGTGGTGGGCAAGTGACAGTTAAACGCTGCACTTGCTGACAGGCTTTATAGAAGCAAGTGATCAGATGTACTTCAAATTGTACAGCTGCACCCAGTGGTAGGTTATAAGACAGAATCCAACATCTTTTCTTTGTGTGTGGCAGTTCTATTATTTTATTTACCATTTCTCACAGTGTTTCTTTCCTGCACTTGACACTTGTCTCAGTCATAGCTTTGCTATGTCTATAAGCTAACTGCAGACAAAATGTGTAAAAAACAAGTAGCACTGGAATGGTTCATAGAAAAAAGAAAGTGAAAGACCCAATGACGTCAACAACAGAAAAATCTGCTATCAACAAAAAGAAAAATATATTTTAAAGAAAGTGCCCAGAGCCCTACTTCAATTTCAGCTCATTTAACTGATGATTCACATCTCCCAAGCATGCTTTGTACAATACATGACACCACTGTCCAATGAATTTATGAAGCCCTCAAAACTGTTTTGTAACATGACAACAAAGACTTCCTCGTATTAAAAGATTAACTGTTGGAGCATACCACATGATCAGAAGGAACAGAAGCAATTACTGAAGGTCACCCTTTCATCAGCTGAGTCCACACTGATGTCATCATTCTTGGTGGCTTACAGTATTGCTAAAGCAAAGAGGCCCTTTGCTGAAGTTATGTTGAGGAAGTGACCTTCAACTGATACTGAAAACCAAGACACAATGCTTCTTTTGTGCAATGTTTTTTTTTTTTTTTCTTGCTAGTGTGCATGAGATTATGTTATGGCCACTTTTCTTGTCAACCAATACTGTGATGGCAGAACTATTAGAATTTTTGAGTGATTACCTAGAAGCAAACAGAATTAGTCATTCAGAATTAGTGCATGCACACAAGAGTGACCATGACTGGATAGCTTTCAGGTTTTGTTACTTGGTTTGAAGAGGTTGATTTTGAGAATGGAGATAAGCACTGTATTATTGAAGAAATACTGGATGGTCAAAAATGTCACATCAGTTTAACAACATTTTGTGAGATATGGTTAAAATTTATCAACCTCACTAAAGTCTAAGCGTTTTTCTCATGTCATTATACACAATTCTGTATGGAGAATTAAAGAGAGCTAATCTCTTTTCTAATACATAGAAGTGATGCAGTTTTGTCCAGATATATGAATAGCTAAAGCTCTTTTTTAATTATGAGAGTTGCTGAGGAGATTACTTTTAGAAAAACAGCCAACAAAGGCAGGAGACTTCAGTGACACAAATTGGGACAAAACTTTTCCTATTTCTATTGCATAATCAACCTGCTCAATGAACTCAATCTGTCATTTCAGGGAAGAATGATAACTGTGTTCTAGTTGGCAGAAAAAAATGTCTGCACTCAAAGTCAAATTGGAATTATGTGTTTGGTGAATGAACATTAGGCTTTTTGACATGTTTCAAACATTGGCAGAGATTTTGAGAGACTAAACCTAACCTTCTTCTTCCACATCTCTTAGCTTTTAGAACCGTTTGGGCATTATATTCCAGGAGGACCCCCAAACTGGAATGGAGTTGCTCTGCAATGTATTCATGAATAGGTCAGATAAACTGACTTTGTGCTAGGAAAGGATCAGGTGCTTGAGATAATAAATGGCAGTGGTCTGCCATGGTACTGGCAAAGTAATAGGCCTGAGGATCAGTGGAATAGGTTAGAAGATCCAGAGCAACCTCAGAATATACTAAGACACCTCATCTTTGATAAAGGAGCCAAATACCCTCAGTGGAG
Source organism: Thryonomys swinderianus (assembly GCA_004025085.1). Taxonomy (NCBI): domain Eukaryota; kingdom Metazoa; phylum Chordata; class Mammalia; order Rodentia; family Thryonomyidae; genus Thryonomys; species Thryonomys swinderianus. The sequence goes on along the minus strand of PVIC010007866.1, from coordinate 37,569 downwards.
GAAAGACAACTTCTTTAACAAATGGTGCTGTAAACATTGGGCTTTAACCTCCCAAAGACTCAAGACAGACCTATCTTTTCCACCAAAATCAAAGTGGATTACAGACTTAAACATTAAAACAGAAACATTAAACCTGCTGAAAAACAGATTAGGGAGAACTCTCGGAGATATGGACTTAGGGAAAGACTATGAACAAAATCTCTATAGCATGAGAATTAGCAGAAAGAATCAACTAATGGGATCTTATCCTAGTTAAACAGACAAACAAACAAAACCCCCCTGAACAGCAAAAGTAACCACTGGCACAGTGAAACCACAACCAAAAATATGGGAAGACATTTTACCAATTGTTTCTCAAACATAGGGCTACTATCTAGAATATACAGAGCTTTGAAAAAATCAGACCCACTCCTAAATTTAAAGACTGATTTTAAAAATGGGCATCTGAAATGAACAGACACTTCTCAGAGAAGTAGAAGCAACCAAGAAGCATATAAGGACATGCTAATGATCACTAATGATTTGAGAGATGCAGATAAAAACAACACTGAGATTTCATCTCACTCCACAAAAAATGGCTACTACTGTGAAATTAACCAGCAATAAATGCTGGCGTGGCTGCGAGGAGAAAGGACCCAACCCTTCTCCACTGTGGAAATGTAGACTGGTGCAAGTAGTGTGGAAATTCCTCAAAAAACTAGGATTAGAGGTCCCATTTGACCCTGCTAGGGATATACATGAAAAAATTAAAAGATTCATATCATAGCAACATACATACTCCCATGTTTATAGCTGCTCAGTTTGTGATACCTAAATCTTGGAAACAACCCAAATGCCCACCAACTGGAAACTGGATAAAGAAGATGTGTGTGTGTGTGTGTGTGTGTGTGTGTGTGCGCGCGCGCATGTGTGCGCACACACACATGCGTGCATGTTTAAATAAAATGGAGTATTACTCTGTCATAAAGAATGGTATGTTTGGGTCATTTCTACTCAAATGGACGTATCTTGAGGACTTACTCATAAGTGAAATAAATGGGTCACAAATGCATATAAATTCTCAAAGCTGAGTGTGATCATGATGTGCACATAAAATGTACCAATAAAGAATTCAATTTTTTTTTTTTTTTTTGAGACGGGGTCTTACTTTGCGGTTCAGACTTGCCCTGAGCTCACTATGTAGCCCAGGCAAACCTCGAGTGCAGCAGTCCTCCTGTCTCTGCCTCCTGAGTGCTGGGATTACAGGTGTGAGCCACCACACCCAGTACTGTGGTATGTGGTATTGATTGCTGGTGGGTGTGAGTCACCACACCCAGCACTGTATGTGGTTACTAGGCTCGAACTCTGGACCTTGTGCTTGCAAGCCAAGCACTGGAACCATTGAGCTAAATCTCTGGCCCAAGAATTCAATTTTTTAAAAAGTATGTTTGAATCAACTTTCAATCTACCTATATTCTGGAATAAATTCTTTTTTTTTTGAAACAGGGTCTTGCTTTGTAGTTCAGGCAGGCCCTGAGCTCACTATGTAGCCCAGGCAAGCCTCAAACTAAGCAATCCTCCTGTCTTTGCCTCCAGAGTGCTGGGATTACAGGTGTGAGCCACCATGCCCAGCACTGTTGTATGTGGTATTGATTGCTGGTGGGCATGAGTCACTATGCCCAGCATTGTATGTGGTTACCAGGGATTGAACTCAGGACCTTGTACTTGCGAGACAGGTGCTGGAACCGCTGAGCTCAATCTCTGGCCCCCTGGATTAAATTCTTAATGGAATGCCCTGAGATTAACCACAAAACTTCCATTTTCAATATCCTTTCATTGCAAAACAAGATTGTTTTGAGTCACAGGAACCAAATGACTCCTCAAAGTACCTCAGGTGTCCTTGTAGCCTAAAACCCTAAAGAGGGACCATGTAGTTGCAGGAAAACAAGGTCAGAACTCTCGTTGATTTTATATTATGTTGGGTTGTATAATTACTTCAGTACATATGATAATGCAACAATAAGAAAGTGAACAATAAATGTAACATACTGAATCATAACAGATACTCCCTTCCCTTACTCTATGGTAAATTTATCTTATATGAAACAATATGTGGTGTTAAATATGTTCAGGACTACTTCCATAAACTCATGTTAAGCTTTTGTGGAACATATTTAACTCTGGCCTGTCATTTTGAATATTTATTATGTATCTAACCTTTATAGTGCCATCCTTTAGGTTCTGCATTTTTTCGTTCCAAATTGTACATTTTCGTTTGAACCTTGGTAGTGTAATTTCAGTTCCTGCCAGTCCACTGACAATTTTTACATTTATTTTCCTATCTTTGGGTGAAGATTTTAATCTGATTAATTCACTACCAGTTTCTTTGACAGGTCATTCTTTGGCTTTATAATGTTCCTCATTATTTTATAAGCAATGTTTCTCAATGGATTGTTCAATTTCTATGACTACTCAACAATTTAAAGAAACTATGAACCACGACCAAAAACAAATGCATAAAATACAATGAATTTACTAATATGAAAATTTATTTATTGAAATTACTTTCTTCCAAAATTAATTTGGTAAAAATTAATAAGCCATACTTTTTAGTTATATGTTAATGAATTTTTAAATTTTTAAATATTTTGGGAAAATGTTCTTAAATAGAATGAAATTAATTTTCTGGCTCACATTCATATATATAAATATATAGTTTCTCTACATAGCCTCTAGAAACGGACAAACAGAAAAAATAAGAAACATTGTATTAATCTTAAGGCAGTTTCTGTATTAATTCCTTAAGTTACACAAAGTGAATTGTGTCTCATACACATGCATGTGCCATATATTTATATATGTATACATACATATGCGTATGTGTGTTTGTGTGTCCCCCAAATCTGACATTTTCAGAGGTTGGACTTTTGGAAAGTAAGTGAATCATGAGGCCGCCAAATTCATTAGTGGTTTCAGCCACTGCTCAGTTCAGTAGCTGAATGTGCTATTAGGAGGAGGGACCTGCTCAGAAGACGTGAGTCATGAGGAGAGTGACATGGAAATTGTTCTTATCTCAGACGCCTTCCCTTTCTCTGTGCTTTCTGGCCCCCAAGGTTTGAGCAGCCTTCCTCAATCGTTCCCTTCAATTGTCATTTTTTTTTTTTTTCCCTTGGAGTAAACTAAGTGGAGACCGAGTCCTTCGGCACTTTCAGACCAAACAAACTTCTCCCACTTTGCAATGCGCATGGTGGACATTTTCTCTCAGTGTTGTGATGGGTACTAATACAAAAAACTCGGTCCAGATAAGTGATTTATTTCTGTGACTGTACTTGACTGTTTGGTTCCGACACTTTGGGATTGGCTCATTGGCAGCATTTGGCATGTTTTGGACATACTGATTAGATGATGATCCCTTGAGTGCTATAAGCAGGGCTTGATGAGGAATTCTCATCAAAGCTGAGAAGACTATAATGCTAACAGAACATGGACAAGCTCATGAGGGTTCAGATGTGAAGAAGTGCACCACTAGTAACTGGGATCTACAGCCATGCAGAATGCTAGAACTGAAGGGAATAGAGATGCCCACCAAGACTGAAAACCAAGGGTTACGAGACCAGGCAACCTGTCCTGAGAGAGGGACATGAGAAGCTGTGGTATGAAATTTGAAAGTGCAGTGGGGACTCCAAGCATTTGGTGGTCGCACAATCATGAAATTTTTATGAAGCAAGACTGCAAGCAGTGATCAGAGCCAGTAAAAGAAAGAGACCTATTGGAATGAAACCAGAAAAGCCTTAGAAGGAGGTGTGTCCAAATCTTTTGAAGAATGCACTTTGCTAGAACTTTTCCTGGATAGAACTAGATGGTTTAATATTTGCCCTGCTGGGATTTGGTCTTGTTTTGTTGTGATCCATTTTTTTTCCCCTGTTCCTTTCTGATGGGAATGTATCTTTTCTGTGCCATTGTACGTGGAAAGTATATAACTTCCTATTAGATTTTTTTTTCTTATAGAAGCTTACAGCTGAGAATCTACTTTGCATCTCAAAAGATTTTAGCAATTTTAGACATTTCAGCAATGTCAGAACTTTTTTGGAATGTGACAATTTCTACCGAGAGACAGTATCTTTTGTATAATGAAACAGATATGACCCTTTCAATATATCTACAATGCTCCTAAAAATCTCTTGTGCTCTGTTTTAGATGCTTCTTCTTCATTGTTGAAACAAAACACTCAGCATACAAAGTTAAAGAGGTGAAGGCTTATTTTGGATCTCAGTTCATAGAGGTTCCAGTCCACGGTCAGCTGACTCCAAGTTAGGAGGATGCCAGAGGGGCATTTTAGAGAAGAAACAGTGTATGGCTGGCAGAAGGCAGGAAGGCAGTAAAGGAGCAAGAAAGCAGCAAGCAACAGGCAGTGACAACAGCCTGGAATCCTATCCAGGTTACCTAGGGAAGATTGCACTCATATCCAAGGCGGAATGTCTTTAATCCTAGTATCACATGATGAATAAATCCCAGTATCAGATCTTCGATCCCAATGTCACACTCTTGATCCTGACTTAGCACTTCACTCTCTGCTTCATACTACCATGGGGGAACAGATTTCCTCCACCATCCCATTTCACTAAGCTGTTTCTGCCTTGTAGCTAGCCAACCATGGACTATACCCCCTGAAACTATGAGCAAAATAAAATTATTTCTCTTTACAAGTAAGGGTATTGGGTATTTTGTCCCAGTGACTCATACCCTGCCAAAATTATTTTTCTCTTTGATCTTCTTAGAAATACTTATTTTCGTACAGTTTTAAAAATAAGCTATAAAAAGAATGACTGTAACTTTAGAGTTATTTTTATTTGTAATTTGCAAACTGGAAAGAGGAACCCATAACTACATTTGTTCCAAATAATCATGATACATCATGCTTATAGACAAGATAATTATTCATGTGACCTCAATACATATAAGTGTTCCAGAGATTATAGACCAGTATATCTTCAGTGATACAACTTCCAAACTTTTGAACATGAGGAAAAAATACAGTCTCTCTGATACTACCATACATTCTTAAGTATGTCCACATATAAAAAACTAATACAATACTTGATTTTGCATAAAGGATTTGAAAGTTATGCTAAAAATCATTCTTGATTTGAATTCCAGAATACTTCTAAGGAAAAGAATTTTTAATTTGCTTTTTACCTGTTCCTAGGGCATACATGAATGAAACAAAAGAAACTAATGAGAAACCTAATATTTGACAGTGAGATTCTTAGTCTAGCCAAAAATATCAGAAGAGTTGTAGCTTTCATTAAGTTTTCATAAATAAAAAAAAACAAAGAAAGTCAGCAGAAGAAGCTTAGTAGTATGTGAAGTTAGGTTCTAACACTGAAATGATATTACTGGTCAAAAATGACAACCACTCAAACAATTTTTAAAAAGCACAATGTGTAGATGAATGGATTTATTATAGTTTTTAAAACATTAAATGCCAACACTTTCCCATAAGATACAAATAAGTGCCCTATGGGCCAGAGGGTTAGCTCAGTGGTTCCAGCGCCTGCCTCACAAGTGCAAGGATCTGAGTTCGATCCCCGGTAACCACATATAATGCTGGGTGTGGAGATACACCCACCAACAATCAACACCCCATACCACAGTGCCGGACGTGGTGGCTCACGCCTGTAATCCCAGCACTCGGGAGGCAGAGACAGGAGGATTGCTGAGTTTGCGGTGGCTTGCCTGGGCACCATAGTGAGCTCAGGGCCAGCCTGAACTACAACACGGGACCCTGTCTCAAAAAGCAAAAAAAAAAAAAAAATGTCCTATAGCACCCCATTCTTGTTAAACTTTTAGTTAAACTGCATTTCTAATAGATAACATAACTTGCAGTACAAGACTGAAGTAGAGTCTTATGTGATATTTCAATGTCAGAAAGTGAAAGTAGAAAGTTTATAAAGGTTTTCCAATTGTTCAATATCTGTTTTAGATATTTCAGGAGAATGCCAAATTTTGAGAATATTTTTTCATTCACCCATTCATTAACTCATTTATTTATTATTATAGAAATATTTATAATGGATTATTATTCTGCCATAAAGAATGACAAGATTCATTCATTTATGTGCAAATGGGTACACCTGGAGGACACACTAATAAGTGAAATAAATAGATCACAGATAGGCAAATACCAGATTTTCTCTTTGATATAAGCACCTGTAGATGCAAATGAGCTCTAGACAGTTTTTATAGAATGGGAAATTTCCAAAGAAAATTTGGTGTGGGAATGTAATGAGGGGAAGGAATAAATATGATTCTGAAAGAAAATAAAAGAGCATGTATATAGGGGTGGGGAGGTGTGGGGGGTAGGGATATGGGTAAAAATGAGACAACTTGTGTCATATATTGGTACAAATTCCCTAATGTTATGTGTGATTTTGAGATGTATATAAATTGTAGCAATAAAGAATTCAATTAAAAAAACAAAAACAAAAAAGAAATATTTAGTGCAAGGAAGCTGTGGATTTGATGGTATATTCTCATAGTTGTGAATATAGTGTTCACATGAATTTGTTTGTAGGCTGTCATAGAGAACTAACTTTATAAATGGACCTATGAAATTAATATGAAATTCTATGTTTAGCAGGAAACATAAAATACTAAAACAATAACATCAATAATGAAATCCAAAACAAAACCAAAATGTCATTAAGATTATAGATGAAAGTGTCTGTGACTGTGTGATTTCTGACATAGAAGGTGTAGTTGAACCATTATTATTTTTAAATTTTCTACAGTGAAGTCATTATTAATGATTGCTAGAAATGTACCAGGTCCTGAGACAAATTTGTCTAGCTGTTGGAAAGATGTGCTCTGTATCTATAGCTGAAAGTACTTTAATATAACAAATATAGGGAAAGGAAACATTGAACCTACATTAACTATAAGTAAGAACTACTAAAAATAGAAGAAATGTATGCTGGGGAAAGAGTTGACAAAGGAGGTAGTCTATAAAAAAACCGTGCTGGCTGATTTGGGGTTGGTCAGGTTGTAAGCAGGACATAGTGACCTGTATCGGGGTTTGTGGCATTTGAGTTTCACAGTCAGCCTTTGCTGGTTTTGCCTTACTCACACTTTTGTTAACAATTAAGTTTTTCTGTCCTTTTCCTATTCTTCAGACCTTGTAAATATTGAACTTCACAATTTTTTTTTCTTATCAGTGTGTTTTTCTCATGGCTTATCTAAGGGTCCACTAGACATATGCTTTCTGCTGCTTTATTAATGTCAAGTGATTCATATTTAGTACTGTGACAAAACTGATGTAACAACAAAACAAAATCTGTAAGGTTTTAATGCTTTCTTGATATGTATATGAGAGAGACTTCAGTCATCTCAAATTTTGCATACTGACAAAGGCTTTTGGAAATGCTGATAGCAAAAAAAATATCTTCATATAAAATATTTCTTTGTCTCAATATAGTTCATTCTCTTTATTGACTTTACATTGAATGGATGTGTATTTGTGTGTGTGTATGGGAGTGAGAGACATTTGAAAATGGAATATTGATATTATCTACTTATTATGCATCACAGTTTCTCAGACATTAGAAATTTTGTGTGTAGTATCTCATTTGATCCTCACAAGAAAATTACGATAAAAATATTTTCATTAATTCAGAATTAAAATACCAAACACTAAAGCTTTGTTGACTCCAAAGCTTTTCCCTAAGGTAATGATGGACCACATTTCTCCTCCTTGTAGAAGATACATTCCCCTCACTTTTCAGATTGAAGGACATTAGGTTTCACACAGATGGCTCCATGATTAGTGGTAAATTGGCCTTTAATTGGAAAATTAAAAAGTGATCTCTGAAATCCCATGTAGAAAAATCACTTAATATTGGTCATATTGCTTTCTGGCAATGGTTAGTGAATTAATAATATTTATATAAGGAAAATAATGAGGCACAAACTAATTCTTCAAATATCAAAACGAGAGAGAGAGAGACACAGAGAGAGAGAGAGAGACAGAGACAGAGACAGAGAGACAGAGAGGGGAAGCTTTGCAAATCTATTACCCAAGCAGAAACACCCATCAGGAAATGATCTGAGTAGTTAGAGGATTTTTTAAATGTGTCAGCATCACACTTCTGTTTGAACCTATTATCTTCACTAAGTTGGGAAAGAAGCAGCAAATTAAAAAGAAACAAAGTGCTGACAATGTCATCTAGATGTTAAACAATTTAGTCAAATATATCAATGAACATTTGAAAATTGAGCATGTTTTATATTGAGAGAACTCTGTAAAGTACAATTATTAGTAAAAGAAAATAATTCTAGAACATGGATTCTTAAGAAAAGGTGCATACATATCAGTCTTTCTTTCTTTTTTTTTTTTTTTTGAGACTGGGTCTCGCTTTGTAGTTCAGGCTGGCCCTGAGCTCACTATATAGCCCAGGCAAGCCTGGAACTCAGCAATCCTCCTGCCTCTGCCTGCGGAGTGCTGGGATTACAAGCGTGAGCCACCATGTCCGGCACTGTGGTATGTGGTATTGATTGAGCTAACCCTTCGGCCCAATATCAGTATTTCTTGTTAAGCTAATAGTCAACTGGAAGTTTCCCCACAATTAGAGACTAAATGTACTGGCATACAACACACGAATTTCTAATATTCTTTGGATATTGTCAGTTGTTTTGACTGAGGGAGATTGTTGCGAGTTGAGACAACAAAGGGAATTGGATTATTGAGAAAAATTTAACCAAATATAAAGGGATACAATTGTATGTTAATGTGTCACCTTTTGCAGGAGGGCCACATAATGTATTTACCACTGTGAAGCGAACTCACTTGATAGGCATGTGTGATGTGCAGTGTCCTGTGTCCTTTGTTTGATCAAGGAATAACAGGCTAATTCAATAGCAGCAGGTCAAGCAGTTGAGGCAACAAGAGGACTCCTCCCCGAGGCCTGAAGACAGGGTTTCACTGCTAAAAGCTGTGATGCGGAGGTATAATCTGAAAAAGGCCTGTAAGGAAAACATTTCTTCATAGATTATCAGAAGTATACATATTATTATAAAAAAATTCTTTCTATGGGAAAAAATTAAAACACTGTATCAATGCTTTGATTCAGAGAAGTGATTAGTAACCTTAAAAACAACGTATTTACTCATTCGATACCTTTTTCTTAGCACCATTATAAGCCTCTGGTAGGTATATTAAAGCCCCAATACTAATCTGGTCATTTGTTGTTTTTCAAGAAAAAAATTACACTTTTTTACTTATATAGCTGTATTAGAAAGTTATTAGAAAAATTGTGAAACTTTATTAAAGTATTATCTTATTATCAAATGCAATTTTAAAATTCTTTTCATACCACTTTAAATCAGTAGTCACATCCCCCTAAAAAAGCTATTTTTAGTTATTTTTTGCTCAGTATCATGTACCGCTAGACATTTAATAATTAAATTTTAAAAGAACTTTTTATGATTCATTTTCTAATTAGAGAGAATCTTCTTTTGAAAACTGTTGATTTTTAGAATGGTACAATAAGAATATCTTAAAATATCTACTTTCATTTAAAAAAGTCTTAAATTGTGAATATCAATTTTATATCAATTTTAAAACAATAGTGTTATATTGCAATAAATATTTACTTGGAGAAAGTGATAAAATTCATGAAGAATTCCAACTCTCAGTTCAATTTAACTTACTCTACTTTCACCCTTTACTGGATTCTAGGCTAGACTTGAAAAACATCTATTATATAACCATGCAAGCTTTGACAAAAACAAAAGTTGAACCTATTCCATAAGTTCCATCTCCAAAGAATTGTTATTTGACCTGTTTTCCAGCCTCGTTATTATTTGACCCATTTCTGGGCTTGTCATTATCTGATCTGCTTTGGAGCCCACTCAGTATGAAGAGCTCCATTCCCAGAATTTTATCCAAAACAAACAAACAAGCAAACAAGCAAACAAAAAAACAGTGATGATTTAACATCATACTTGCCCAAAGAGACAATTTTAGTTGGGCAAATGAAAATCTTGGCAAACACTTAAAAAAAAAAAAAATCTGTGAAGGGCTGGAGTTTTAGCTCAGTGGTTCCAATGCCTGCCTCACAAGCGCAAGGACCTGAGTTAAGTCCCTGGTAACCACATACAGTGCTGGGTGTGGTGACTCACGCCTGTAATCCCAGCACTCGGGAGGCAGAGACAGGAGGATTGCTGAGTTCAAGGCTTGCCTGGGCTACATTGTGAGCTCAGGGCCAGCCTGAACTACAAAGCGAGACCTTGTCTCAAAAAAAAAAAAAAAGTCTGTAAAATCTGATACTTACAGGGGCTTTAAACAGCTCTGGTATAGTCACAGGGATCTGGAAGGATTGGGTTCACACTCAGCAAGCAAGGGTAACAAAGAGAAGTGCAACAAAGAATCCAGAGAAAAAATTGATACATCGCTGTTAAAATGTTTCCAAATTAATAAAGAAACATTACTATTCATGTCCAATAAATTCTAAATAAAATCTGAAAGATCTGTAACTAAACATATCTCAGTGAGACTTTGGAGAGTGAAATTGCAAAGGCAGTGTAGAAAATATCTAAGGAAAAATGATCAGTCACAAAGGAAGAATCCTCCGTAAGGTCATCAACTGGCTTATCTTAAACCAGTATGGCAGAAGGTGGTCCAGTAACACATTCCAAGTACTGAAAAGGAACGAGTGCAGAAGAAGTAACTGCAAAAATGCAGAAAAAATTAAGGCATTCTCAAATAAACAATCTATGAGAAATTGTCCCTAAGAGGTGTTTAGGAATTACTAGTATAAGCAACACAAATTTACATAAGACACACATGGATAGAACATAAATAAAAGTAACTACAGACATCAAAATAAAAGACAGCACATATATTTTCACTTTGAAGTCTTTTCTCCATGAGTTTAAGAAGAAACTGAATTGAGAAATGATTATTAATACTAGTTTTTTAAGGAATGTCCATATGATCCACAGTGGTTGCTCCAGTCTATGTCACCACCAAAAGCAAGCAGAGAAGGGCTCCTTTCTCCCTACAGCCTCGTCAGCATTTGCTATTGGCTGATTTCTTGATAGCAGCCATTCTTTCTGGAGTGAGGTGAAATCTCAGTGTTGTTTTCACCTGGCTCTCTTGAATGATTAGTGATATTGAATATGTTTTCACATTTCTTTGGTACTTTTACTTCATCTGAAAAATGTTCATTTCAGATGCTCATTTTTTTTGTTTGTTTGTTTTCTGAAACGGGGTCTCGCTTTGTAGTTCAGGCTGGCCCTGAGCTCACTATGTAGCCCAGTCAAGCCTAGAACTCATCAGATGCCCATTTTTGAATAGGTCTTTAAATTTGGAGGGAGGTGATTGTTTGAGTGCTTTATCTGTTCTAGATTGTAGAGCTCTATCTGAGATACTACTGATTAAAATTTTTTCTCAAATTATAGGTTATCTTTTCAGTCTGTGGTTTCTCTTGCTGCACAGAAGCTTTTAAATAAGATCAGTGCCCAGTTGTTGATTCTTTCTGCCAGTTCCTGTGCTGCAGAGGTTTTTTTCCTTAAAGTCTCTCCCAATGCCAATGTCCCCAAGAGCTCTTCTACCTAACTTATCTTCTAGAAAATTTAGTGTTTCTGTTTTAATATGCACATCTTTAGATGTAATGTTTAGATCAATTTCAGCTTAGTGCATGGTTAAAGAGGTAGGTCTAGTTTTAATCTTTGTTAGCTTGAAACACGGTTTTTCCAGCACTATTTGTTAGAGGGTACTTTCTTCTATGCAGGGTGTTGCTTCCTTTGTCAAAAATATGGTGGCTCAGTGTGTCTGGAGTTGTTTCTGGATCTTGGTTTCATTGGTCCTTACATATATTTCTTTGCCAGTATGACACTGTTTGTAACAAAGTGGAACTATAATGTATAAAGATCTAATTTGTCACTATATAGCAGTGAGTGGCCAAAACAAAACTGTATTGTAGCAAAGTTTCCAAATGCTATGGAAAGTATATTTTATTAATCTAAATTGCATTGCTTTAGATCAATATGCCTGCTCCATCTTGGGTAGGCATAAGAGAATACCATAGACTGTATGGTTTTAAAGCAGAGAAATTTCTTTTACACAGCAGAGACTAGGAGACCCAAAATTGCTAGCAAGGTAAACTTTGCACTGAGACCTGTTCTTGTGGCTCTAGCTCCTGTTTTCTTGCTCTGTGAGCTCATCTGACTTCTTCCTGCACACGTGACCACGTTCTCATCTAATAAGGTCACTCATCTTACCATTGGAACCTCATATACCCTCGGCTACATTTCCAAAGGCCATCACTTTGGGTCAGGGCCAAACAGAAAAATTTAAGGGGGACAAAAACACTCAATCCATAACATTTACAATGTCCACAGCCTTCTGTTTCCAAACCTTTATCTTGCATCAAAATATATGGAAGAAAATGCACTTGAAGAACTTGTCATATCTGTCATATCTATGATGCCTAGATTTTTATGATTCTAGAGATTGATACACAAGTTGAGGATCTCAATAATAGACTGCTAAATATTTCTGCAATCATAAGAAAAGAGAAAAAAACATGAAGTGTAATTTTAAGTTAAAGTGAAATTTAAAGGACAGGACTGTGCATTGATTACTCTGTATAGGGTGTTAATCTGACTATTTTCAAACTAAATAGATTCTATATTAAATTGAAAATAATTAAATATCATTAAAATATTCTGCTTACCAATTACTCTAGGCAAAAAAATGTTAAATTCAAGAAAATACATAAATTCACGCCTTATTTTTTTCTATTTATTTTCTAATTTAGAAAGAAATCATACTGAGTCAGATGAAATTAGTATTGGAAAATGAGCCCAAATGTGCATAATAAGAATTGAACTTGGATACACAAATATTGATTTGTATTATCAGTCCACCTTGACTACTTTGGAGAAAAGGGGCAATATATACATAATAATTGACAGAATACTTAATATACTTCTTAGGGAAATTTTTCTTCATACGTATATTTTGAATTTTTAAATTTAATTTAGGTTATTCAATGGATAATTGCTTGTTAGCTGTGTACTTCAATCTCCACAAATCTGAATGAACCATTAATGTCTTATAAAGCCATAAGATAAAGCAGAGAAAACCAATAATTAAAATGCTTCATGCTAAATATCACAGCATCTACTTGCATTTGTCAATTTTCTCTGTGGTCACTGGTCTCAGAGATTTTACTTGGTGCCTATGAAACCGGAAGATCACATGGAAGTGTGGGCGGAGCCAACTGCTTACTTCCGTAACTCCAGGAAAGCAGAGCTCAGGCTGGAGAATGCCAGTGGGAGCTACTGTGTACCCTCTTAAGTCACATCTATGTGTTCTCCTTCAACTGGACCCCACGTCCTCTCAGTACATTGAATTATGGGCATTGTGATATAATATGATATAAATAATCCCAATATATAGTTTTGACATATATCTGACTTTTTTCATCCTTTCCTATTAATTACTTATTCTCTCTTTTATGGAAAAATCTATTTTTAGGAGTAAGATTCTTTCAAGAGTGGAACTGCAACATGATTTCACAAAAGGTTATTTTACCAGTTGATACATAATTCCCCCAAATTTTTCATGTCTGAAGAATTTTTATTTGATTTTATAAATACAATGCCTATCATATTATCAATCTGGAGGATAATTATGGAGAAGTGTCATCCATGTGGAATATAGCCCATCTAAGATACTTTCCACCATTACTAGAACACAATTTATGGCTAATATTTTCCCATCTTGACTGTAGAATAAAAGTTTTAGAGCTTGTTTTGATTTTAGCTATTTTATAATTTTTGGTGGAAACACAGTAGTTTGAAATCTGTGAGATTTTGAATCCACTAGCAAAGATCCTGAATCCTGCTTTGTCACTATTTTGTATAAATATTATGTAACAGACAAGCAAGTAAATGATAACCAGAAAGGATTGAAAAAAATAGAAGAAATAATTAAATGAATATAGTGATATAAAACCACTAACTATAGCTGCAAAATCATTTTGCACCCTATCAAAAGATTTTGAAGAAACTGACAGTATCATTTTCATTTACTTGTTTTAAAATCAATTTGCTTAAAACAGATAATATTGGTTCTTGCATTGTAAAGAGCTCACTAATTTAAAGCACTGGTCTCGATACATATGATTCATTTTCTTGGAAATGCACTTGTGTGTTTTCTTGCTTCATCCCCCAAATTAGAGGACTCTAAATATGTGTCAATTAGGATCTAAACTGTGAGGTCAAAGTTAGCACTACAAACGTAGAGTAACTTGGAAAATCATGCAATTTCAATTAAGAGATACTTTGAAGCCATTTAAAGAATAAGTACACTTCCAACCTCTTCATGATAAATTGCATCTGAAAGTTATATAAAGATGACAGCCACATGGAAACGGAGTGGACCGATGCGAATGAAGCTACTTGGAGAGGAACATAAAAGACAACTCTCTGTCTGACTTCAAGGTTAAGTGAAGAGCTACTGGCCAAGAATGGAAAGAAGTTCAATGTCCTCTACCGTGGACATTCCAGTTTCTTTTCCAAAGCAAAGGACTGAGCAGGGAGAGAGCATTAGTTCATTTAGGTCATAGAGAAGAAGAGTGAAAAGTTTTGTAGCCCACATACCATAGAGATGTCTGTGCAGGTAAGAAACCAGAGATTCTCAGATATGCCTTGTGACAGCCTGTAAATGAAATTACTCAGCAGAACCAAAACAAAGTCCTGAGTAGTTCCTTTTTTTTTTTTTAATTTGAATTATAGTGCTGCGATTTTTCTGTTTTATAGAGAATGTGAAGTAGAACTTCTGATACCAGAAGGTAATTTATTCTTGAGTGTTCGGCATCTCTGACTGGATCTGTCAGTGTGTATAGGGGATGGGAAAGAAGGTGCGAGGTGACTGTGGTCTCTGGCTGCAGCATGAGCAGCTAAAATTAAGGTCGTCTTGTAACCTTCAGAGAGATCCCTCCTCCTACAGGGAGTTACCCTGGCTGGAAACTGGTTTAGAAAATAGACAGACACCAAAGGATCCAGGAAAAAAAAAAGTGGTACATCTCTTGAAAAGGAAGATCAGTTTAGTTACCAAAACTGCCACAATGTTGTGTCCTTTGCCCTTCTGAATTAGATAAATATTTATAATTTTGCAATAAAGGGGTTCATAGCATATAGAATTGTGTTTTAAAAGTGCATGTGTAGGAATTATTTTTATCTTTGCAACTTTAGTTGGCCAAATCCAAGAGTGTGCCTACTGGCTGCTTGCCTTCACCGTTATCTTTACAAAGCTATATATAACACTGCAGCTACCTTATGTCAGGCGCACATATGGCTCTTGGCTTAATCATGGAGTGATTCGCTAATTGGGGCATGGCTTTAAGAACTGATGCTAATAAACTGCTGTGTAAGAGACTTCCTTATGTAATTCTTTACTTGATAGCAAGAGCTGTATAACAGAACTTATACTAAAAAAATAGTATAAGAAAAGGAAAGAAAAGTAAGAAGTTTATCTTGAATTAAAATACTGTTTTTTTTTTGTTTTGTTTTGTTTTACTTGAGACAGGGTCTTTCTTTGTAGTTCAGACTGGCCCTGAGCCCATTATGTAGCCCAGACAAGCCTCAAACTCAGCAATCCTCCTGTCTCTGCCTCCTGAGTGCTGGGATGACAGGCATGAGCCACCACGCCCGGCACTGTGGTATGTGGTATTGATTGCTGGTGGGCTTCAGTCACCACACCTAGCATTGTGTGTGGTTACTGGGGATCAAACTCAGGACCTTGCGCTTGCAAGGTAGGCACTGGAACCACTGAGCTAAATCTCTGGCCCCAAAATATTGGTGTTTTAATGCTGGGTGTAGTGATTCACGCCCACCTGGACTACAAAGCAAAACCCTGTCTCAAAAGAAAAAATAAAATTGGTGTTTTGAAAATATTAGCTTTTTCTTGGGAACAGAAAATTTCATGACAAATTTGCTTATCTCAGGTTTAATTAGAAAATTAAAGGAAACTTTTGAAAATCATACTTTATTCTTTATAATTCTTATTATTTTAGAGGTCATATTCTTTTTAGATGTGACAATACATGCAGCTTAGTCTTGACACCTAATCGTACACCCACATTCACTTCTATTTTCATGTGTACACATTTTTATACTTATGCTTATGCCAATTCCTATACTTTCTCCTATTCCCATTCCTATTTTTTTATTTAGACTGGGGCATCTACCTTTATACTCTCTGTCTTGAGTCTAACTTGCCCTTGAGGTTTGGCTACATATTAACTTCATTGTGATAATCAGTAAAACTCATATATATTAGAACAACACAATGTTGCTTCCACAGATTGACCTGCAGGTTTGTAATAGAAAATAGGTTTTAAATATCTTGTATTAATTCCAGGAAAGTGAAATTTGTTTTTATCCCACTTCCTTTTACAGTTTTCATTATTTGACTTATGTGACTTACATTCAAAATGAGAAGTAACCCTGGAGGACCTGCTAAGCTGTTACCAACATCTCACAAAAGGCACGATCTTCAGATACTCAGCCAATGAAATATAGAATATCAGAAACAAATGTGATAAAAATGCAGTATGCTACTTTCTACAGAATAGCCAATGTTTAAATTTTTTACCTTTATTGGTACATTGTCTAGATAATCTTTGATACAGGAATTTTTCTTTTCTCCACTTTACATGCATGGCTTTGATCTCAACATCCAATTGCATTTGGGCAGTTTTAATTTATTGGGATTATATTTTCTTTCTCTCCCTCTGTTTCTTAGATGCCTTACCTCCCACTAGCAAAATTTAAATAAATACAGTTATATTATGAGAAGAAATTTAAGGAGCAGAAAGTTTATCAATTAATTAATTTAGGTTCATTATAAGCATTTATTTTCCTTTCTTTGAGAAACCCAGTACCGAAGTAAATAAAGTGGAAGGTACACATCATTTTAAAATCAGGCCTTGAATGAATAAGTTGGAAATAATAAGCTTGCATGAACAAAATGATTATAGTTACAACAAAAAGCAGGACATAGTCTTCTTGCTTCTCATTTGTGGAATATTTGTAACACATAACCATTTATATTTAATGCACTTACTGTGATTGAATTGATTTTTGGATTTACCTTTTTTTCTTCTTTTTAGTGGTTTGAGACAGTGTCCAGCTCTGTATTTTAGGCTAACCCTGAACTCACTATGTAGCCCAGGCAAGCCTTGAACTCATGGCAATCCTCCTGCCTCTGCCTCCCAAGTACTGTGCATTTACTTTTATACATTTTAAAATACTGATTATGAGTTAACATTGATTAATAATAATTTCCAAAATACTTTACATTATTTGATTTATAATTTTGAAGTAAAAATCAAGTGTAATAACTTGTACACATCTTAAACGTACAATTCAGTGAATCTTGACAAATACCATTTATTGATGTGTTCAAATGCCACCAGGATATGAAAAGTTTCTAACTCTCTAGGGAGTTCTTCAGTTCCTGTTGCCAGTAAATTCAATCTAATTTCCCCACTGCAGCTAGCCTGGGAACAAATTGTCTTCCTCATGTTTCCTGCTTTTGAATTTCACAAAAGTTAAATTATGTGACTCGGCTATGATCAGCTTCTCTTACTCCAGCACGATGCCCACAAGATCCATGCGGGGAGGCATCGGTTGTCAAGCTGGATGGCAGCGTATATGGAGCGGCAGGCTCTAGTCCCTTATGACAGGGTTAAAGAGGATCATGAAGGGCCGCTGGCTTCATAATATTCCTCATCATGACTTGACGCTGAGTGAAAGTCTGAGCGAGGAGTGGTGCTTCTGCTGCCTTTACAAATGTCCATGACCAATACTCCTTAGGCAAAAGAGGGGAAGAGAAATAGACAAAGTCTACATGACAATAGTTTTTTGTGGGAACGAAGCCTTCTTATTGGAGACTGAAAGAATCAGGATGTATTATTACCAGATTGTCTCCTTAGGTTCAATTGAGCAAGGACAGTGTTGGAAGAATTGTTTGGGCAAAAAGAGTATGATCTAGAATGTGTGATTGATATTGTGAAGTAGTAAATATTCAAAGAAAAGTAGGGTTTAGGGGTAAATAATGGGGGAAAGAAAAAATAATTGATGTTAAAATAGGAAACAAAACTAGAGACTGGATAAAGAAGATGTGTTTTAATGGAGTATTACTCTGCCATAAAGAATGACATGATTCATTCATTTATGTGCAAATGGATATACCTGGAAGACACACTAATAAATGAAATAAATAGATCACAGATGTGCAAATACCATATCTTCTCTTTGATATGAGCACTTGTAGATGGAAAGGAGCTCCAGAATGTATGATAGTTTTTGTAGAATGGGAAATATCCAAAGGGAATTTGGTATGGGTACATTAATGAGGGGAAGGAATAAATATGATTTGGAAAAAAAATAAAAGAGCATATATATATATATATATATATATATATATATATATATATATATTTGGGGTAAGGGAGGTGTGGGTGGGTAGGGATGTGGATAAAAATGAGAATTGACCTGTGTCACATACAGGTACAAATTCCCCAATGTTGTGTGTGATTGTGAGCTGTATATAAAATGCACCAATAAAAAATTCAATATATTAAAAAAAGGAAACAAAGATTGTGTATATAGGGTAGAGGGGTCAGTTGGGGGAAAAGGAAAGGGGAAAATGAGAATTAAGTTATACCATATGTTGGTACAAATTCTCACTGTGGAGTGTTATTTTGATGTGTATAAATAATGTACCAATAAATTAAATTTAAAAAATAAAAATAAATAAAAATAAGAATAAGAATAAAAAGTCACAAACAAGTTAAAAAACGTTTGATCTGATAGTAATAGACTAATGAGCAAACCCAGAAAAGCCTGTCTGCTTCTTTTTGACACCTCTGTGCACCATGCCTTCCTTAAAGGACTCATTTTGAAATAGTACATTATGAACTATAATCAAATGAGAGAGTTAGATGATCAATTCTTAGAATAAAAGATGTAAAAAACAATAGAGTAATACTTTTAGGTGTTACAGTCAATTTTAGGTAAGAGGATTCTGGTTCCTATGACTCGTCTCTGGCGCCAGGATTCTAATTTGCATGACTTGTCCTGGCTGGAAATGGAGAGTGTTACGGAGAGGCCACTTGGCTGTGCCAGTCCCAGCATTGAAGTCTCAAAGTGCTAAGACCCATTTTCCCCAGAATGTGTCTTGTGTTCACCAGCACCCCTCCATAACCCTCAAACTAGACTTCCTATATGTTTTGTCTGTCCTTTACTCCTCATCATACCTATCTCAGCTCTTCAAATTAATACACTTACCTATATTATCACTAGCCTATCAATTCCTTGAGTGCTAAAATTGTGCTTTATTATCCTTGTAACAAAACTCTCAACAGAAACACTGTCATCTAATAAACACTCGTGTGTTGGGGAACACGATATTCACATAGAAGAAACAATCACAGTAATTAACTGAACCTGAAGGTGTAGAGAACTAACCTTGCTCTCAGAATTTGCAGGCTGCCTGTCTTATTCCACTGAGGTAGCTATCAGAAAATATCACCAACTCCAACATATGAGGACAGAGAATTGTCAGTCAGAGCCCTGGAGGCCGTGAAGCCCAAAGCCAAGGTTGCTGAAGATCTCGTCTGGCAATCGAGGTTGGCATTTCCACTGTCTTCCTGTGGTAGAAGGGACACATTATTTCAAGACTCATTTATAAAGGCAGTTATCTCATATAGTAAGGCTGATCTCTCGTGACTTAGTCATTTACTCAAAAGGTTCGCTTGTTAACACCAACATACTGGAAATTAAAGTTTAAGGTGAGAATTTAGGAGGAATGCGAACAACACATATTTACCTAGTTCCTGTATGTGCAGTGAGGGAGTGGTGATCCAGAAGAGAACCAGGCTACTAGATTCTGTCTACATCATTTGTTCTACTTAACTCTAACTCCAGCAGATTAAAAATGTCCTTCTTTAATATCTGACGGCAAAATTCAGCAAGCTTCAGTAGTGTTTATCTCTAATAATAATATATTTTATTAGTAATAAGAATTTATCCACTAGTCTTTTTCTGTTAGGTGTAAAGGGTAGAAAATTTAGGGAAATTTTAATATTATAGTGACATAGTTTCAAGGAAAAGAGATATTGTTGCTGTGTGTGCAGTCTTGCTATTTAGACCGAGGATGATATTTGAACAGGATTTGAAGCATCTTTAGTTTTCCTTCCACTGTGGAAACTGGATCACTTGACATTCTTGTCTGTCTGGCCCAGCTCTATGTTTTAGCTCTAACTAAATTTTCTTCTTACAGCAACCTTTGGAGAAGAATCAAAACAAACACTAGGCTATAATTTCCTGAATTCTTCCTTGGTCAACATTTAGTTATATTAACTTCCTAGGCCTTTTCAAAATTTACGCCTTTCTTTGGCATTCCCTTTCCTACTATGACACATATTCTTCTGTGCTTTTGTGTTTTGTTTTTCTTAATGTTCTCCTAATGAGCAGAGGATGAGGACATGTTTGGTCCACATGATGCTTTTGTATTTTAGAAACCTAGTAAATAACATGAATGATTTGACATAAGCCAGCCCATTTGGACTGTAGTATGAAATGAGGAATAAAATGTATCTTTTTGTAACAGAAATGTCGTGTGTAAATGGCTTTTTTTTAGGCTAACCATTCTGATAGAAAACTGATTTATCATATTGTAGTGCATAGACTCCTAATCAGAGAAGGCGACAATTCGTGCATTTACTCATTCATCGAACAAATACTCTTAAAGAGCTTACTATGGCTTTGTCACTAATGAGGTTTTACACTAGGAAGTAAGCAAGATATTCTTACTATCATTGAAATTGTGACGAAGAGCTATGTTGGCTAAAAAAGAAAAAAAAAAGAGTTGTATGAGTATTTAAGTAACAATTTAGGTAAATAGTAAACGTGGAGCCGGACGTGGTGGCTCATGCTTTTAATCCCAGCACTCGGGAGGCAGAGACAGGAGGACTGCTGAGTTCGAGGCTTGCCTAGGCTACATAGTGAGCTCAGAGCCAGCCTGAACTACAAAGCGAGACCCTGTCTCAAACAATAAATAAATAAATGAATGAATGAATGAATTAAATAGTAAACGTGGAAAAAAAGATCCATTGATTCAATTAGCAGAGTAATGGTTGTAGACACCTTTAAAAGAAAGAAATATAAGAAAGTCAAAATAAGTCATACTAATTCCCTTTTAAGAGGAGGGGGGTGGGAGGAATTACAGGAAAACAGGAGAACATTCCTTGATCAGAGCGTTAGTGTAAAACCCCCTCCTCCCAAGTGTGGGGAGGTCACTGTCTGCTCTTGGAAGGTGTAATGAATCTGCTGAGTTTTCATTTTGTCCTGTTTTGAGTGGCCAGTGAGGGACAAATACAGAAGAAACATAAGAGTCCTTTTGTTAAATCACTTGTGTGAAATTATTTATTGACCCTGGAACTTCTGATAGGTTTTCTACAAAGTGAAAGGAAGAAAAAAAAAATAACAACAATTCAAAAAACTACCCTAGATGGATGAAGCGGTATAGGTAAGACCTTCAAGGTCCAACTTCTCAGCATTCAAGAGCTGTAGAAAGCATAGGAGAAAAAAGTAAGTTTCAGATGGTGGCATCTGTGTGTGAAATTCAGTAGTGTTTTTGCAGGAGTAGGGCTTGAAGAGCGGCAGACACTAGTATAACCTGATGATCTAAAAACAGTCTGCTTTTTCTCCACCTTACTCTAAATTGAGTTTATTATGGCCCGGAAATGTAATTAGTGATTATTTTGAGAATATAAAGGACATACAAAATCTAGATAATTAAATGTTGGTTAGGTACTTTCTGAGGTGGGAACATAGAAGGTAGATGGTAGATGGATACATGCAAAACTGGGTGCAAAAGTCTTAGAGTCTAATGACATAATTTAATGAATCTTGGAAGCATTATGCAATGTTTTGTTATCATGAAAATAAGAAAGAAAAGAAAAAAGAAAGTTTACTCTTGTGTTTTACATTATAACCAAACCATTTCTTTTGAGTTTTCTAAATTTCTTTGATATCTGTAACATTGATAATATAGACCATATAATATGTGACAAATGATCTCATTTCAAGTGAGAAATTCACTTATGGCAAGATTCTTTGTACTTTTTTATTGGTTCTCTATTCTTCATCAGTTCTGTAATTTATTTAGATCAAAGCATAATCAGCACCATCATCAGATTTTTTAATTGATATAGATTTGGGTGAAAAGGGTAATGCATTAATTATAGAGATATCTGTAGAATGATTCATCATATCTGTAAGGAATAGTTGAGATCAATAAGTATAAAATTAAATGTATTTTTATTACAATTATTTTATCATTATTTACACTTAGAAGTAAAATGCATAGTGGTTTCACTACCTTTGCTATTTCCAAAAGAAGACATTAATTTTGCCATTTTTAATTAGGGACCAAGAGATCATACTATATTATTTACATAAAAAGTCTCCACTAAAATCATGCTGAGATGAATATTTTGGATGAAAAAAATTTTGTTCAATTTTTAATCCACACCTAAATCTAAAAACCTAGATTTGGGTTTTCAAGGGATTTCACTAATGATGATAAAGGAAGATATGAAATGCATATATTGGAAAGAAGTCTTGGTGAATTATAAGTCTAAGCATTTCCACGTACAAAGGGAGACACGAGGTCCCCCCATATCTCAGATTTACTGAGATAGGATTCAAGAGTATGATGGATTGTTTGACAGTGCACAGTGACTTTTGATGGTAAATCTAACAGTGGTAGGATAAATATTTACCAAAATGTTGAAGCAAAAAGTGGTAACCTGTATACCTATCAGTTGTCTAAACAAAAGATATATCCGAGACCAATATTATACAAAGCAAATGAAAGAGGTAGATTTTTTTTATCATGAAAATATTCAAGAGTGCTCCCTTTGCCAAAGACTATAGCAAAGGAAACCAAGGGTATCCAGGAATTATTTGGAACTGCTAAGTAAGAAAGTGACAAGAGAGAGGAGAGGCTATTGACACATACAAGAAAATAACATGACAGATCATCAGGAACATAGTTGGGCTACAGACCTGCAATTTGTCATTGACCCCTGGATCTACACCCTTGTAATCCTTTTCCAGGATAGTTCTGTCTTTGGTCATGTAAATTATTTTTGTTACTGGGATAAAAACAAATATGGCATAGCAGCTACTTGAGAAGTACTTGTTTTCACTGGAACTTGCCCTCTCTCTTATTGTGCTTGGTAACCTGCCTCATAATGGTGTCACAACATTGAAAGATGGGACACGAAATCTGCTCAAACTCACTGTTTCACATAACAATAAACTTTAGTCCATGCACCTGTGTAGGGCTTCTGAAATCATACTACCCCATCTAAGCTACCACCTGACATTTTAGTGAATCCAGTTCGGATAAAATTAGATAAATAGATCAGGCAGAGAAATTTCA
The DNA here is from genome assembly GCA_004025085.1 of Thryonomys swinderianus. NCBI lineage: Eukaryota > Metazoa > Chordata > Mammalia > Rodentia > Thryonomyidae > Thryonomys > Thryonomys swinderianus. The sequence goes on along the minus strand of PVIC010007866.1, from coordinate 14,063 downwards.
ATAAATAGCTGGTCTGTTAACGAGATCAAGAGCTGTTATTTTAAGACACTAAATGTTGAGATGTTTTGTTACACAACAAATGTTGACTAAAATCCTTTAGATATGATCAGTCTAAAAATGTTAAGAATCTGCTATTGCTTTAGCCTGAAGTAAGAACTTTGCAATATCTCCTCTTTTTGATGTTTTGTTATTCATTTTATTTCTAATGCAAGAGTGATCTAGAATTTAAAAAAGTAATGAAAAAATAAAGTGCGAAATAAACTTTATTCCACTGAAAAGAAGTCTGGTTGCTGGAAGAAAGATTTAGCTTTAAATCAAATGATCAGTGTTTAGATTAGTTTGTAGCAGCTAACATAACTACTTGGCTCTATGTGTGGAGATTTATTGGGTTATTGTTGATGATGGTGTTTGTTATTGTGTTTCTTTGCTTCCAGCTCCATCTCCTTTTCCTTCTTTTTTTTTTTAACTATTATATCCAAAAAATAAGTTACCTGAAAAGGCATGGAACTCTGTTTCCCTCTTGTAGCAAAAAGAGAACTCTGTCTGCACAATTCAAAATATTGTTGTTTTATTATTTATATGTAATGAAAGTTTTTCCATTGACACTTTGATATCTCAGACCATTAGAAATCAAGAAACTGTAACATATATATATATATATATATATATATATATATATATATATATATATATATAATGTCTACAATCAATTGAGGCATTATTCCAGAACTATAAATTCAAAGATTATTAGCCACTGACAAGATTATTAAAAACTCATATATTTAAGTAATGTGAGCTAAGTTAATTTTGTGTTTGATTCTTTATTTTTGTTTTTTAATCACACCCTACCTTGTCTGCTCTGGGCTCTCGCTGCCACAATGTTCTCCACCTTTGAAGATTTATCGTCATCTGTCTCATCTTACATGGATAAATTAATTATACTCAATGGTAATGGGCTACATAGAATATGTAAAGAAATGAGGTTTCAAATTACTAATTTATTTCTGCATGAACATTCAGTAGACATACCATGGTTTCTTGCTGACACTGTCTTTGTAAAATTTAGATATAATGAGCAAAGTAAACAAAATAGAATATCTCATTTTATATTATACATTATTATTGCTATAGAAAAATATATTTGATTTTTGTCTTATTCTCTACCACAGGAGAAAATAAATGAGAATAACTCGCCAAATTTGGTTGTTTATTTAACATTTAAAATCAAAACCACAGAACTGACCTTGATATCACTTTGAATGTGCCACGCCCCAAGTGAAGGTGGATAGATTCTTTCTTTAGTTAAAGAGCTATGCAACTTCCCCTTCTCCACTTTAGAAAACCTGCTGAAATAACCTGAATCTAAAAATGTATCTCTAAAATATATGGTCGCTTTGTACACACCTGTGCTGATGTTACCTGTTTCTATTTTTACCATTAAATGCAAACTCTCAGGGCTATACTGTGTTATGGTAATGAGTTATCCAAGCTTCAAAAAATAAAATATGGTACATATTATTAGTCATTATAAATAAGTTTTCTTTTTATTTTTACAAAAAAGAAATCACTAATATAACTGTAGCTTATGTGTATAAACTCAGTGGATTATTTTATTTGTATATATTTTGTCACTTCTGTGTGAAACAAAGCTTTACAAAAATAATTGACAGAAACCAATTCAAACATGCTCAATTGACAAATGACAGAAATCAATTCAAACATGAATTATATGCTCTTATTATCATCCATGTATTTCACATTCTTTAATTGACCCAATGTTGTAAAGACAAATACCATGTGCTAGGGATTTAATTCAGTTGTTCTGGCTCCTGCCTAGGAAGTGCAAGGTCCTGAGTTTGATTCCAGAAAACCCCCCACAAAAGAAAAGAAAGAGAGATTAGTACCTTGTGGTACATGTAACACAGAGCATATAACATCAACTTTGTAGAGATTCTTCTGTAATAGTCGTCTGTGTCTATGATCAATTGAAACAAATAAATTATTAAAATTATACTGAATCTTATTAAAATAATATTGTGAACAGGTCTGAAATGCTTTCAGATACACTTTGTTCATAATTAATAGTGATAATGATTGAAGTCTTCCCTATTCACTGATTGGAGTTTTCTCAGCTTCCTACCAGAAATGGTGAGGAGTAAGCAGGTAAGTGACCAATAAAGACAAATGAGAGTAGGAAAAAAGTTGGTAACTAATGAGTGTGAGTTTCCTAAGTTGCCAATAAGCTGTCATCCATACAGTGAAAGCAAAGTATCCATATGATAAATAATTTGACCTGAGACACCTTTTAATATGAGGTGCGATAAAATTCTGTGTATGAAAAGAATGCTTACTCTTCCAATATGAACAGAGACTCATTCCTAAAGTCATTTAGACAGCACAAAAGTTTGAGGAGAAAGGAGCTACAACATTTGTTTAGACTAATTAGAAAAAGTAAAATGTTGCTTATCAAGCTTTCATTTAGATGGGCCATTCCAGAAAATTAAAGGGATATTTTAATTCCCTTTTTATACTATTGCTTTCATTATTTGTTAATGTAAGGAGTTCTCCATGTTGTAAGAGATAAGATAAATGAATATGTAGACAGAGAGACAGATCATTTTTTGAACATCAAGTTTTATGTTAATAGTAAAACTGATGGTAACGTACAGTGATTTGCCAAGCCCTTTCTGTTCTTCCACATGCACAACCTTTGTCGTGAATATCTGTTCTTGAACAGAGTAGTACATTTGTTACAATTGATAAGCAATTAACACCATTATCACTCAAGGTGCACAGTTTACATTGGAATTCACTCAGTGTTGCATGTTCTATAGATTTTGAGACATAATGATATCATGGCAGTATGATACAGAATAGTTTCACTGAAATAAAAGACCTCTCTGGTCCACCTATTCATCTCTCCATGTCTTCTAACCTTTCACAACTCCTGATCTTGTATCATCCATTGTTTTTCCCTCCTCTAGAGTATCATAATGCTGGAATCATACAGCATGTACCCAGCATGAGACTTCATGATTGCCTGTGTACAATCACCTCACCTATGAAAAGGAATTGCTTTACTTTTCCCTTTCTGATCTGTATCCCTTTTTTTATATCTTTCTCACACTTGATTGTTCTAATAAAATTTTAAATACTATTTCAAAATAGTGGTGAGAATGAACATCTTTGGAGCTTTGTCTCTTTCCTGATTTTTCAGAAGATATTTCTAGCTTTCCTTATTCGCCATGATGTTGACTCTGGGCTTGTCAAATAGTTTCTTTAGAATTTTTATTCCAAGGAGATCTGAATTTTATCAAAGGCTTTTCGTATTAGTCACTTTGGGGGTTGTTGAGACAAAATACTCAAGAGATAAAGCTAAAGGGGGAAAGGTTTATTTTGGCTCACAGTATGTTAAGGTTTTGTTCAGTCCATAATTGGCTTGTTCTAAGGTAGGCTGGCATGGCAGAGGGGCACTGCAGCTCTGCCAGGAGGCAGCTGAGGAAAGGGGTGGAGAAGCAGCAGCACCAACAGGAACGACAACCTTAAAATGACAAAGAGAAGACTGCACTTGGGAGTTGGGGAAGAATATAATTCAACAGGTAGAGGTTTAATAAACCTGCAGCTCCTCAGTGACTGGTGAGCTCCATGCCAGATCCATCCACAAAGCAGTAGGCGAAGTCCCGAGAGTCCCATCACCTTCTGGAATTCGGACCCCTAAACACAGGAGAATCGGGGAGCATGCTGTACTTCTAATCTACTTATTTCAGCCTGGACCCCAAAGTGCTCACGTCTATCGCATTATGTGAACTACATCCTGCTCATCTCCAGTCGTTGTGAAAATCTTCGATATTTCATTGTTACAGAAAAGTAAGAGTGTAAAATCCTCTGTAAAACTCGATGGCAACCACTGCCTGTGAATTTCTAACAAACCCAAAAGACATATATAAATACAACACACAATAACACAAGTGAATCATTTCCTTGCTAAAATGGAGTAGAGGAAAATCAAAAGGAATCAGACAAAAGTGAAATGAAATCCAGCCAGACAAAGACTCAACTCTGTATCTTCACAGGCAGCATCCGGGACACGTGGCGAAATGTCAGCTCTGTAAATTCTGTGTAAATCTACGCGTGTGGCTTTGCCAGTGACAGCACATGCAGCCTCTCAGTTGGGCTGGCGCTGCTCACTTCCCAAAGCTCTTCAAGGCAGGCTTTCCAGATGCCTGAGATCTCCAGCTTCGTGAGGTCTCCATTACAGCACTGTACGGATCACTTTGTCAGGGGATCATGGAAGAAACCGCAAGCCTGGTTTCCCAAGTTTTCTTTGGGAATCTGGTGGGAACCTGAGTCGCTGTTTGACTCTTGTATTTTGCACGTCTGAAAACCCAGCGCCATTGGCATGGTGCCGAGCTCTGCTGCCAACTCAAGCATTAAATGGGCCCCCTTTTACCAGCACTCCAGGGGCCTCTGAACGGCTAAGTGACCGAATCCTGGGAGACGCTTCTCTAGGTGCTTCCGAGGGAGGAGAGCAACTTGAGCTCTTTTATCAAAGCAGAGTCTTTCAAGGACGTTTCCTTTTTTACAGCCTTGTAACTGCAATGCGTGGTGTCTGGCTAATTTCCGAGATGACATAATGTCAATGTTCCTTTTGTGTTCGTGTGAAGCGTTTCATTTCTCTTTAATGTGTTCAGCAACCACAACTTCTGTGGCTCCAATTCTACATGCACTTCGTTTTTGTCCAAAACATAAGTTTATCAAATCTTTCTAGCCTCCTTTTCACTCCTGGTTTTCCCTGGAGTTTTGCCTAAAAGTAGCCAACAGTATCTGTGACACACACTTGAGTATTGGATCACTTTGAAATTTTCTCCACCGGATCAATCTGTTTGCCACCTTTTAACTGAGCCTCATACAAAGTCCTTGAAAACAGGCAAAATGTAGAAAAGTTATTTGCAAGTTATTCAGGGTTTCAAAGATTTCAGTCCGCATTTGTATAGCTCAAAGGCAAAATCTGCATGACAGAAGAGCGGGTAGAGGAAACAAAACCAGCCAGGAAGCAAAGAGCGAAGGAAGAAAATAGTGTCCGGTTCCAGGTCTTGGGTCCAGCTCTTCTAATGGAACGCTGTCTTCTGATAGTGAGTCCAGCTCCTGAACTGATGCATCTGACACCCGTATCAGTTAATCATCTTCCTAAAGCACTACCTCTGAATACACGAGACTTAGGGAGGGGGCATTTTAAATCTAAACCTTAACAAGGGATGCATTTTATTTTTTAATTAATTAATTAATTTTAATTTCATTTCATTTTTATTTTTATGGTTCACTTTTCATGTGGTCACCACCATATTAAAAACAATAGTAAACATATTTTGAGATGATACCTCAAAATTTCCCCAAATCAACTGAACTTACAGGAAGCACAAACAACCCCACAACATACTCTAGTAAAATTGCTGGAAAACAAAGATCTTAATAGTATCTGGAATTATAAAGAACAGATTAGTTGATGGGCATTTGGGTTGTTTCCAAGACTGAGCTATCAGGAACTGGAGAGTGGATAAAGAAGTTGTGTGTGTTTTTTTTAATAACAGGAAGTATTATTCTGCCATAAAGAATGACAAGATTGATTCATTTATGTACAAATGGATACACCTGGAGGACACATTAATAAGTGAAATAAATAGATCACAGATAGGCAAATACTGGATCTTCTCATTGATATGAGCACCTGTAGATGCAAATGAGCTCTAGAAAGTATGACAGCCTTTGTAGAATGGGAAATTTCCAGAGGAAATTTAGTGTGGAGATGTAATGAGGGGAAGAAATGAACATGATTCTAAAAGAAAATAAAAGAGCATGTATATAGGGGGTGGGGAAGTGTGGGTGTGTGGGGATATGGGTAAAAATGAGAATTGACTGTGTCATATATTGGTACAAATTCTCCAATGTTATGTGTGATTGTGAGATGTATATAAATTGGACCAATAAAGAATTCAATTAAAAACAAGAATAGTAAGCTACATAATTCAGTTATTCAGACAAACTGATTCTTAGAGACAAGGAACTTCTACTAACATTTGAAAATGCCTGGTCTTTCCAGGGAAGATGATGGACGACATGATCAAGAAAGGAGGTAAGAATTTTTTGGTTTTGTCAGTGTACTCATTCTTTGAATGATGTAAGTTTGTGTGGCAGTCTTGGAATTATGCAGTAAACTTTAAACACATGTCATGGGCATATTTCTGTGTATACATACAGCACAATACAAGGGCAGATAGTACATCTTAAATATGTTTTATATAACTATATAGCTATAATAAATGATAACTTTTTAGATGCCACTTACAAGGTTTCCTAATACCTGAGACTCAGGATGGTTATTTATAGCCCTGAGTCCTTCTGGTTGTTTCTACATGTTTTGCACTGTGCTATAAGGAAGAAGTTAACAGAATTTTCCTAGGTATTTTTACTAACCTTTATTTGTTGTAACAATCACTTGATATGCGTCGCATTTTTCTTTTTCTAGATGTTGGATAGAAGTGTCTATAGGTGACGATTTTAGATGACTGTTTCACCACTACATTTACAGACAACTATTTCATAAGTACAAAGAACAAAAATGTGAACAGAAATAGGTTTAAGGAGTCTTGTCTCTGGGAAAATGATACTGTACTATCTAATCATACTGTTAAGTGGATCAAAGGTAGATAGATGTCCTTTAAAGGGCAGGATGGAATTCTTAGTTGGGAATATTCAACCCGATTCAAAATCAGTTTATATTTTATTAAAGCAGACAAATAATCACTTGATGGGTTTACTTTGTTCAATCACCTACAGAAGTTAACTTTCCATTACTGATGTTTAGCATCTTTCACCAGTAAAGAAAAATGCTGTTCTTTGTCCGTAGCTAAATCTCACTAAAAAGAGTGTGACTAGCAAAGTTTGAAAACACGCATGCCAGGCAAAAGTGTGGATTGCTATTTTTCTACATTAAACAGGAAACAATCAAACATAACATCTAGAGATACAACAGGTTTATAACTGGGAAGGGCCGCAAATTCAAAGTTTTAAAACAGCAAAAAAGAAGAAATATGGCAACCCTGACCTGAGTCAGGAAAGTCTTCAAGACAGATTGATCTTTCAGCAGACAGATCTGTCCATTTCCTGCTCTGAAATAAAAAGGGATCTGTCACCAGGATGCAGGGGAAACACTTCATCAGCACCCAGAGTCCCGGCTTAGTGACTGCGTGAGGGTGTAGGAACTGGTGGTGGTGGTGGGTGTGCGTCTTGCTCGGTTTACTGCTCAGTTTCTAGGGTTCTTGTGAGAAGCCACGCAGAGAAACTCTGAGGCTCTAAGGAGAGTAAATGAGGTTGGTTTTAGAGAGAGAAGGATCCTTTGAGCATTGCTATTCTCCACTGGTTCGGAGCCGAAGAATCTGTTAGAAGTCACAGAGCAAAATAAAAGTACTGCATTTCATTTGGTTCCAAAGTGTAAAACAATAAAGTACTAGTCACACAGAGAGAATGTGGGTATAGTATCCAGAGTAGTCAAATGGACAGGAAAATATTTTTGGGAAACTCCCGAGGCTGACAGAAGGGAGGCTTACAAGAAATTTTTACATTGGGCTGGAGATTTAGCACAGTGGTTCCAGTGCCTGCCTTGCAAGCGCAAGGTCCTGAGTTCGATCCCAGTAACCACATACAATGCTGGGCGTGGAGACTCACACCCACCAGCAATCAATACCACATACCACAGTGCCGGGCGTGGTGGCTCATGCCTATAATCCCAGAACTGGGGAGGCAGAGGCAGGAGGATTGCTGAGTTCCAGGCTTGCCTGAGCTGCACAGGGCCAGCCTGAACTACAAAGCAATATCCCGTCTCAAAAAAAAACAACAAAAGAAATTGTTACATGGATATTTTGTCATACATATAATTATATATATAATATATAATTTAGAAGGTTTATATATAATATATAATTATATAATATATAATTATATATTAAATATAATATAATTATAATATATAATATATAATTTCTAATATAAAAATATAATTCAGAGGGTTCTAAGACTGACTAGAAATTTAAGTGTTCATCATATACAAACAATTAAAATAGTCACTCAGAAATATTTTATGCACATAAAGTGCACCTGTATATGTGTATCAGAAATAACTGATTAAGTAGGTAGATGCATAGAAGAAACAATCTTCCTTCCTTGTATTTTTCATTGTATTGATTAGACAAAAAGTCTAGGTGTTCAGCATCTCCTGCATCAAACCTAACTTGAAGCTGGTTAGGCCATTAGTAACTCTTGCAATCATCCTGACTCCCTTGTAATTCCAGTCTGTGATTGGAAACTTCAGTACTTAATATTGTAATGTCTTTTAACAATGATTGCAATGGCAAATAAGTTAAATGGAATTCAACTCTCCTGTTAGTCCATATACACCAGTTGTTGCCTCTACATAGAACCAAAGCTTGGTTACTAACATAAATAAATGTGATTGATCTACTCTCTGTTAATAAGGAACTGATATCTTAAATATTGTACAAAAATATAGTATGGATATTTTAGCATATCCTAGTAATATTCAGAAAAAAAGAGGCAAGTCAATTAATAAGCAATAAGCTTACAACATAACTTTTTCTAGCAATCCAGTACATATCTGGAGAGAACTCCATCAATCCCATCTGTTTATCAGTAATGTCTTCTCAGAGAATATCCCACTTCCTTCTACTCAAAAGATACAGGACATGTCAGTAAGATCCCTTTGATTTCAAAGTGTCTTTATGAGAAGTGACTGCTTCATCCTGGATTTCCTGAACTATATAAAATAACTTTTTAATTAACTTCTTGAAAGAAATGTTTGGTATACCCACAGTGAAATAAGTCCTCAATGGTGATTTGTCTAAAAAAATAAAAAGTGGGCTGGAGATTTAGCTCAGTGGTTCTGGCACCTGCTTCGCAAGCGCAGGGTCCTGAGTTCAATCCTGGTAACCACATACAATGCTGGGCGTGGAGACTCACTCTCACCATCAATCAATACCACATACCACAGTGCTGGGCGTGGTGGCTAATGCCTGTAATCCCAGCACTCCGGAGTCAGAGACAGGAGGATTGCTGAGTTCCAGGCTTGCCTGGGCTACATAGTGAGTTCAGGGCAAGCCAGGAGCACAAAGGGAGACCCTGTTTCAAAAAAATAAAAAAGTAAAAAACAACTAAAATATATACTAGAGTCCAAACATTTGACATTTATATGCAATATACTTGAGTAGAATTATTAACCCGGTACTTTAACAGAAAGAACAAGTAGTTAGTCCATGAGCACCAGAACAGGATCCTACATATCATGAATTCTCATGTATTCTGAAACTGTGCTATCCAGTTTGGCACAACTACCGAATGCTTTAAAATGTGATCAGCTCACATGAACAGTGTTCTAAGTAAAATCTATATGCTAGATTTTTTTTTTTTCTGGTACCAGGGGTTGAATTCAGAACCTTGTGCTTGTGAGATAGGCACAGAACTACTGAGGTAATTCCCAGCCCCATGTTAGATATTTTGACAGCATCCCAAAGGATGAATGTAGATACCTTAAAATAGCTCAGTACATCTTAATTCTTATTACATGCTAAAATAATAATTTAATTCAATCATACTAGGCTAAGTAAATGCTATATTAGCTGTAACTATATTTAAAAGTGTAGTTACTATTAAATTTAAAATTGCATATGGTTATCTCCAAATCCACTGGACAGTGCTGCTTCAGGGGATAAAATGTAGATTCTGATTTCAATTACTATTTCTCCTTCACATGGGAATTTAAAGTAATATAAAGTATTAGACCTAAGATGTTTTTAATGTGATTTTTTTCCATACTGTAACTCTCACTTAAAAAAAAAAAAGAGATGTGCTTCAATGTTTTCTACCTTTACTTTCTTTAAAAGTTCACGTTCTTCTGTGCAAAGTAAGTAAAGAAAGTGTTTTAAACTTTTGCCTGCAGAAAGTTTTTTACTTTAAACAGAAACTGAATCCCCATTCTCCCTTTTGAGGACTACTGTCATACTTCTGTAAAACTGTAAAATTCCCCTTAGACACAGAAGTAAAGGAATCTTCTGGTTACTATTTCTACTATAATTACTAATAATTTTTCATTAGTCATATTTGTCATATATTAAATATTTTAAAAATTATTATACTAATTGCTCTAGATTCACTATCTTATAGTATATGGTATTAATTCTATTTATTTTTACAAGAAAATAAAACAGAGCTTGAAGTATATAATTTGTTCAAGGTCAAAAAAATATTGATGGGGATAACTCTGATTCAAAATTCTGCACCTCTAACCACTATGATTTATTATACTATGTTACTGTGGCAATAAAACTAATATGTAGCCTAATACACTCTACTTTTTAAAATAAAGTTATTAGCTATTTTTCTACTATTAATACCTGATTTCACATGTTAAAAATAATATTCTATTCTGTTTCATTTGATTTGTGAAGTGTATCTTATTATTTAAATATACTCAGCTCACCCATCTAATTCACTTATTTATCCAACCAAAATGTGTCTAGCACTGCCGGGCGTGGTGGCTCACACCTGTAATCCCAGCACTCAGGAGGCAGAGGCAGGAGGATTGCTGAGTTCGAGGCTTGCCTGGGCTACATAGTGAGCTCAAGGCCAGACTGAAATGCAAAGTGAGACCCTGTCTCAAAAAAAAAAATGTGTCTAGCAAAGCACAGTTCATGTGATGAATATACAGTTCTTCTTTTCTGAGATCACCAATCTCATATAATATATAACCCTCCCAATGCATGAACCGAATACTCCTCTACACAGCTTCAGACAGGCAGACACATTTGAAAGGAGGTAGGACACAGGGACAGTCAATAGCCAATTACTGTTAAGGGTTTGCTTTAAGTATTTACATTTAAATAATTCCTTACATTAATTCTGTCCACCTTCTCTCAACATACACAGTTAGGCAGAGCTGATGCTCTTTATTTCTATTACAGCACCATAGCCTAGATCAAGTCTTTCTGGAAGCTTCCATTTATGTTCAGGGTTTGGGTTTGTTTTTCCTGACTTATTGATTATTCTGAAACTTAAACACAAAGTTTCTAAGGATAAAATATTTCCATTAAACCTTTCCTCAACTATTGGTTGGTGGGTTATCAGTATAACAACATATAACCCCTGAGTATCCAAATAATGTATTTTCACATATAAAGTCACTGCCACACCTATGAATATCAGTTCATTTAACAACACACGCAGAAGATTCTATTTTCCTTAGACGAGTACCTTCCAAATTCGTTTTCTACCTGTCTTATTCTTTTTAGGATACGTTTCCCTTCATAGGTGTGATTTTTATACATGGAAAGAGGAGGCAGATATACCTTGATCTCCTGCCTTTCGATCTGGGCAGGGTTTGTGAGATTTAAGGCTGAGCATTCTGAATGACAAAAAGATGACAGATCATCTGCCTGATACTCATGGGACACTCATTACGATGACCCCAGCCTCCACACTTCATGCAAAAGCAAGCATCAAAACGAAAACTCTGGATTTTAAGCCAACAGCCAATACTAACTACAAGGCTCATAATTAATAAACCTCAGACTCTCTGGGCTCATTACAAGGTCCTTGCTTTTAAACTCCAATATCATGGAGCAGAATCAAATCACACCAACTAAATTCTATTCCAGTCCCAAACTCACAGAATCTGTGAAGATGCCAATGTCATTATTTTACTCCTCTGGGTCGAGAATGATTTCATATAGAGAACTAGAAAATATATTATCATATAATCACCAAACTTCACTCAAGTCTTTTAAGTTATCCCTCCAAAAGTATCCTAACAAAAAGATCCAGTTAAAAAATGTTCTACATGGATTATTGAGATTTTTAAACATAGGTTCTTCACCATTTTTTATGATTATATAACAGCTGACCATGACAGTCTAATTACATTTAAAGTGTCCTTAGATTTAGATTTAGGGTTTTATTTTGTCTGCACTCATATTATGCATCTTTGTCAGTAATGCCACAGGAGTGATACTGTGCTCAAAGTCACTGTTAGTGGAAAAACAAATCCGACTTATCCATTTAGTGGAGATATTTACCTTAATACTTGATTAAGTAATGTTTCCCAGGAGCTTTTACTCATTTTTAAAATAATTATTTCAAAGAAAATACTTTGAGACAATATAAATGCCCTGGTTCTTGTCAAACCTTTACTTACTTATTTCCTTTCTCCATGCATATGGACTCACAATTCTTAAATAATTTTAGGATATAGTCCAGTTCATTTTATCTATATTGATATTCAAATTACCCTGACTTTATCAGGGTGCTCCCCTTAAGCTCAGTTCTGTGCCTTCTGATAAGTTTGTATTATTCCTTGATAGAGCAGTTTATTCCTGGAGGATGAATTAATTTCTATTTTGTGTCAGAGGAAAACATTCAGCAACATCTTATGTTTCCTTGCCTTTGCTTCAGAATCAACCATGTCTTTAAAGACTCAGACTCCTCTATAGGCCAGTTATGCTTAAAAAAAATCTGGTAACTAAGTTATCATTGGTTTTAATCTATCCTATATATAGTATATTTCTTGTCATAGGCATTTGGGGCAGTGCTACATACATGAACCTTAACATAGTTCACCAGGGTCAAAAAATTATATGTGCATATGTGCACTCACGCACACATGTAAAAATGCACATGCATGTGTTTTATACTGGAGATAATTTCACTGGCAAACTAAGGAGTGTTTGCTTAAGCAGATTTTAACAATTAAAATCCCAAGGTAGGCATTTTGCAAATCTATTTTATGTATTAATTGACTATGTAAAATATGAACTACAACAGTAGGGAATGGTTTAGAATTTTATTTAGATAGTCCCTGGTGTCACAAAAAAATTCAATTTATTCAGTGGAATATTTGTTTTCTTAAAATACAGGTTCTTAACGAATTAATATTTTCTTTTTGGGGGGGATTGAATTCTTTATTGGTACATTTTATATACAGCTCACCATCACACCCAACACTGGGGAATTAATTCTGATTTTTATCCTTATCCCTACCCACCTTATAACCCCCAGCCCCTATATAAATGTAATTTTTTCTTTTTAAATCATAATTATTCTTTCCCCAATCCATATTTTGTAATACAATTCAGGATAGAGTTATGAATACAAATATTTAAAGATTTTGGATAGAGTTTTATGTCTTAAATTATATACTGTATTGGAAATACAGAGAGTTAAGACACTCTTACTTGAAGGAATTACACTTTAGTTGGGAAGGAAGTTACACAAATAATTATATTGCAATGTAATAAGAATGTACATTTGGAAAAATTCAATCCTCTTAAAGTCTTAGCTGGGTTTGAGAATCAAATTGATGTAACACAGAGGAGTAGAAGTATTATTTTAATTTTAGGTGGGAGAAGAGCCCTCATAAGAAAATGAAGATCAGATCAACTACTTGGAGTTGGTTATTTACAAAAAGAATTGGACAAAGAGGAATGATGCACAAGCGACTAAATTATGGGAGTTATTTTTAAACCAAGTTGTCCACAATGTTCTCTCAGAACTGACCTCGAGTTTGAAGGATAAGGTTTTTCTAATATCAGAGGGCATTTTTTTTTTACATGAGAATCTCGTATTCTACTTTTAAGAAACAGCACAAAGGTCAAAGCTATCTTTTTTTCCTCTGCTATTTTTCAAGTGTTAAACCCCTCAGGCTACAGTAGTGTAGGCCACGTTGTGATTTATACACGGGAGATGTCCCTGTCAGTCCATAGGAAAGACGTTCGGTAGGATTCCCATGCTGCTCTTTGAACAAGGGAGGAAGCATCCTACCAAACCTCTTCCTGCAAGCGGCTTTCCAATTATGCAGGAATATTCTAAGGGACCTGATGCAAACACTGTCAAGTTGGGGAACCAGAAATAACTTTCAAGATCAGCCAGGTTCACTGCGAGGAGAATAATGTCAATGTCTAAGCAAGTCTCTGAGGACCTACTATTTCCCTGTACTCAAATGACAA
>PVIC010007865.1:0-49714 GCA_004025085.1 Thryonomys swinderianus | reverse complement strand
CCAAAGGAAAAATAAAAAGGGTCATTCCCTTAACTTTGGCCCAAGGAATCCCTTACTGAAAGGGCGGGGGAATTTAAACTGCAATTTGTTTCTCTTCTAAACATTCTATCTCTGAGCTTTGAAGTGGCTAATTTACTACATGATAAATGTAAGCAGCGGCCTACCTGTGCTTTATTCCCTCTTATAAAAACTAGCCCAGCTCCTGTCTATGTGCTCCCTCGAAGGCTGTTTGGTGGAGGCATTCACTTTCCTTCCTCCTGTGGTTGGCAGCTGAACCCACGGAGATGGGCTGTGCACTGGGCCAAGCTTGAATTTCTCAGCCTTCATTGACCTTGTACAGTTGTACAAAGCCAGGGGCCTCTGCTTTTGAGTCTGTGCTTCTGAAAGACAGGGATTTATTCATACTTGTGTCACTTCAGTACATGATCACACTTCATGTAAACAGTAAGAGCTCATTCGCTTAAAAATAGAATGGAACTGAATTTTGTAAAGTAGTATTTCAGCCTAGATCAGCCAAAGGCAACAGGATTTGAGAATCCTCTACACTTACATGTCAGTTGCATTTCAAAAAGTAATGAATACACGACAGTTTTGTCAGTGACCACCAAGCTAACGGGAGCTAAGAGAACTATTTCTTAACATAATTTTCAGCTGCTTTTAAAAAATTGATCACCTTTCTGTGGTCATACACACACTTCTAAAATGTAGGCAGGGCACTACGGATGTCTACCTGAGATTAAGAAGAGCTGGCCTTTTATTTTCAGCAACTGCTCACAAAGAAGCCACAAAATGGGTAGGCCATGAGTGAATAATTCAGAGACTCTTTTCTGTCTTTTCTGAACTGATATTACTTAAGGGATTTGGCGTTATCTCTAAAACATGAGACTGCATATCATGGGCTTCCTAAGACCCCAAGAGGAACCATATATTTCTGTTTAAAAATATTTTGGATTTCATCCTATCTTTGCCAACCACTCAGAAAGCTGTTCTTATACTAGTTTTTCATCAGATCACACTGTAACTATAAATCTTCAATTTTATTTTCTATTACTTCTAACTAAAAGAAGATAAATGTGTGCATATTGAAACACCTGATTGAGCTTTAAGAGTGTACTGCACTGTTGGATGGAGAATTAGAAATCCAGTCTTGTAAGGGGACTTAAATCTGTTTTAAAGCTATGTTAAGTGCATTGGGATGGTTCAGAATAGCTCCATGCAGCTTCAAAATGAGGAAAATAGCCAAGAGGACAATGAACTGAAGGTAGAATTCTTTTCCATATATTTTAGAAATCTAGGCAATGCATTCTCCATTCAAGCCACAAAATGAAAGAGCAGCTGAGGAAGCAGGCCTGGGATGAAGGCTCAAAATATTTCTACCTTGAGGCTACTGTCTTTAGCCCCTGGGATGCACTTCAGTATAAATTCTCTTCTCCTTTTGGGAGAAAGGAAAAGGAACTAATTATCACAAGGGCTGATTCCATCACTAACATCAGAACTACACTCCTGACTTAAACAAAAATATGGAACATAGTAATTCTCTAAAAATCCACTCTCTATCTAAATAAAATAAGGAGAAATATCTTTCCCAAATTGTCTACTAATTTACCTCTGGATCTTTAGTTCCTGAACATACACAGAATCGGGAAACAGTGTCTGAGCTACACTCACACACACACACACACACACACAACACACACACTTTCCCTTTTTAAAAAAGTCTTTATTGTAAATGGCAAGATGTCACATGCCTATCGTCCAACTACTGATGGATTCTAAAGTGAGAGAATCAGACTTGAATCCTAGCTGGACAATTTAGCAAGACTGTATTATAGAAGAACATAAAAGGAGGTTGAAGATATAGCTCAGTGTGAAGACTCTTGGTTCAATCACCAGTATTGCAGAGAAAAAAACCTTTAGCTTATAAAATACCTTCATGACATAAGCCATGCAGACTGGCATGCTCACGGGAGACATAAAATTAAAATGGCATTTAGACAATTTATAAATAATAGCTAATTCTCATGATAGGGGTAAATAAATTAGTCTAAAGCTCTAGAAGTTAATGAATCAACTCTTCCAATCAAAAAGAAGTTTGATAGCTCCAAAACCTATACCAAAAAAAAGGATAAAATGTCTTTAAATTATATTCTTTGAGATTACCTATTGAGAACAGAGTAAAATGACCTCTAAGATTTTTTTGTAGCCATAGAACTCAAAGTAGTCATAACAACAATAGTAATTCACAGAATCATCTATATGCCATGGTAAGCCAAAAGTCAGACAAGTGTGTAGGAAGAAAACATACTTTGAATTTACTCAGCCATCCTTTCCACAAAGTCATCCTCTGACAGATTTTCCTAAAATTATCCCTCTGTCCCTTCCAGGATCCACTTTGTGTGCAGCACAGAAGTCTTGATCAGATAATGCAAGGGAAAAGAAATCAGTCAGCATCTGGTTTCTTCACTCTTAATACTGACTTTACCCTCCTATAAAAAATTAAAATATTTTGATATCTATCTTTTGAAAAATATGTTTGAATATGTACATCTTATATCACAATTCCATTCCTGTGACCCTAAGAATATTACCAAGAAAAACACATGACTCCAACTTGATGATAAAGGCATAGATTTTCCATATCCTCAAGAAAACCTTTGCCTTTACAACCATATCACCCTTCGTTGGTTACTTTTTATTGGTCAAATCAGGGTGTGTGGTTGATGCTGCATTGAACCACATAGTCACCCATGAAATCATCTTCAAGTACTGGCTGGGCCACACCCTATCCCATTTGATCAGGTTTTACTATAAGCTAAAACTGAGAAGAATCCAGGAAATTAAGATCAGGTGGGTTTGCTTAAACATTCTGTTACTTTGTACAGTATATAGGGTCACATCTACCACATGATTAATGCTAGAGTCATATACCAACAGGAAGATACACTTTTGGAAGGTTTCCTTTTAATCAATCCAAGGATTTAGGAGAATAAATGCAATGAATTATTTGGAACTGCTGTAAGCCTCGGAAATTACTAGCCTGTAATCATGAGCCAAAAAGCATTTGCATCATGTGCCTAAAATGCATGATGTGTGCTGAATGTTCTGCCAACATTTTCAGGGCTATAAGTCATTTTACAACCCTGAATGTGACTCAGAATGTTGGAAAGCGCTGGTATTTTGTTTTGTTCTGTGTTCCCTCCCAATCCTTTCTGTCCCAAACCTTCTGTCTCCTTTAAATCTAGTAAATTCAGGCTTGTTTTTCAGAAGTAAACAAAAGGGCTACTAGAGTTCAGTAACTATATTGGATTCTGTAAGTTAGGACCTATATAACACAGTATCTGTAGCACTAAGGTATTTGTATTTTACAAAAATGTGACTGGGGAGACTTGGCCAATTTGATTCCTCCAGGAGTTCTTAGGAGGATTTAGACTGCAATGGAAAATTTGCTGGACAGAGAATAAAAGACTGAAATTTTAGTGCTAGTCCTGAAACTCAAAGCAATTTCATAATTATTTTGAGTACGAATGTCCTTCATAAATCAACCTTCTGCCATGATCCATGACTACTTGAAGATGAGCTTTGAACTGGTGATACATGACCAATAATCAGTTATAGAGAAGCAGGCACCATTGGCACTGTGGCCATTGATGTGTAGGTACAGAAGTGATGGGCACCTGCTATAGTCCTGAAACAGAAAATCAAGTGACATTGCATGGGGTTCAAGTCAACAAAGTTAGTTCTTTATAACATGCCCTGGGATATGAAATAAATTTTTGTTTTTGAGCCAGATCCTAAGGCTCCCTGGAGTTGCCAGAGTAAGACTGGAATTTGAACTAAAAGGTTACTGGATATAATTAGGATGGGCTAAGTCTCATAAAAGGCCAGGGAAATTCTGTTTCCTCATCTACCTACAAAAGCATGGGTTTATAGAGGTAGGTTGTGATGGCAAGAGCTGATCAGTGTTTAGGCTGCAACTGTTAAGAACACATTGTGGAAGCCAAAGTGAGATAAACATCATCTTTTTCTGAAGCTCCTTCTACTCTTGAAATCCCATAGCTATTTAATAAAAAAAGAGAGAGAGAAGCTAAAGAAATACAATGCAGAGATCTTTGAACACCAGTATGGTATTATATATGTGCTGCCCATAAATATTTAAAAGCTATTCTGTGTTAGAAGCTGGTCCTTGACCAAAAGCAACTGAATATCCTTTCTCAGTTCATAACCTTATTAATACTTCTAACCACAGAAATATTCAACAAAGACTGCATCAACCACTCAGTTGAGATGAATAATGGAACTGTTCTTTGGCGTACCTCATCATGTGTTTTAGTTCATGTGTTTCATTTTTCATAGTGCTACATTTTATTTATGTAAAGAGAATGTTAAAAAAAATAGGAAACAGCAGCAAAATGAGCTACCTGAGAGCCAAACAAAATGCTTGCCATAGGAATTGTGACTTCCACTTGTAACTTTTAGGTTCAGGCTACAAGGATTGAAATTACAACCTTATTCTTTGATAGATCTCAAAGCCCAGCCTGGGTGGAATCCCATTCTACAAAACAGCAAGTGGGTTTTTTTGTTGTGGTGGTGTTTTTTTTTTATTCATCTTGATTTCTTCCAAAACAAAGAAGTTTTCAGAAGGGAAGCACTGTAAGAAAAACATGAGAACTATTTTTTCTTCTGTGAATTGTAGGCATACATTCTCCCTCAGATGCAAGGTGTAAAGATGGGATAGTTCACAACTATCAAGTGAATCATGTTCATTTATGTTCAGTAACTTGCCCAAGATAACTAAAAAATAAGACTGCAGGGATTAAAGAAACTCATGTTTCTGAGTTGTGGATAAGCAACAAAACTGACAGCCTTGGTTACATCTATGGAATTATACAGGAGATGCTTGGTTTAGGATTTGCAGCTGAAAGTAGCTGGATGACTTAGATGAAAGAGAGCAGTTTTGAACACCAGATGTGTTTAACTTAAGACAACTAGATTAATACCAGTCTAGGGAGCTAACATCATTCATCCTTAGTTACTGTCCATTACTACAGTAACATCCTGGACTTAGCACATCCCATAGGATACTTAATTAGCTTAGAAGACAGACTTAGACACTTCTGATGCCTCTGTTGTTTTATCTTACAGCTTGAGGCATTGGATAGATCTGGGAATCAGGCTAGTTTATCATCTTTAATGGGTATTCTTTAAGGAAAGGTTTAAAACTCTATCCAGGTTGAATTAGAGGAATGGGGGAAAGTCTGGATGAACTAAAAGCAAATGAGGGTTGACCTCCCAGGCAGCACACCACATCTTCCCTACAATCGATACTTTCTCTGGTCTTGCAGTCCCAACGTTCCATCCTGGGTGAGCCTTGCCTCGCCATGAAGCTGAATAAATGGTGGAGTTCAAGGGGGTGCCCCCAAGCCTCCACTCTACACCTCTCCTCTTGTGGCAATGACTCTTAACCAGACAGAACTACAACTAGAAACATCTATCGAGAGAGCCGAAGATGTTTTTGGAAACAGATATAGAATTGTTTCAGAGTGCCCTTAATCACCAGACTGAACTTCCCAGTTCATTAGCTCTCTGGGATGAGTGGCGTGACCATGACTGATGGGCTGGGTTGGGAACTCTGACCCAAACGGGCTGGCAGTTGTAATCACTCAGAGAACCACTGCTCTTTCCTGCCTTGCAGAACAACTGCAACTTCACTGATCTGTCATTTTAGTGTCTGAACAGTCTCAGTGTTCACCTAACCTGTATTCCAGGGGAGAGAACTATATAGGGTAAGGAAAGTAAACATGAATTGACCAAAGCCACACAAGTTTCCTAGTAACAAGTTATGCCAGAGCCCTTAATGCCATAGCTTCTTTCAGACTCAGTATACATACCATTTGCCACTACTACCCTCACTACCACTATCAATTTGCTTATCTAATGTCTTAATATCACACTAGGAAGTTGTAGTGATGCTGGAAGGAGGATGTTACTAGGTTCCAGGAAGTGAGTTTGGAACATATTTGGTTAATAAACGTTTCCTTTACGAGGAGACTGGTAACTCACTGTGCACACACACCCTTCCCCAGGATCCTGCGGGCAAAAGATTTTGAATAGCTAGAGAATCTCCAGGTTGGAAGCAAGGAGCGAGGGAGTATCAGAGGGTGCAGTAAGAACCGGAAGTGTGGTGCCGGCAGAGAAAAAGTTCTCTGGAACCTACTCTACCCTTCTAAAGAGAATCAGTAGGTGCTTCTTACAAAGGAACGGATCATTGGCTCCCAAATTCTCTCTAGAGAACAGATGGGAGGTAGGAGTTGAGAACTCTATTCTGAGATTGCAGTCATCACATTATATGCTCCAGTTTAGCCAAATCACCCAACTGGCTTGTGATTCGGTTTTCTCCATCTGCCAGTGTGCTAAAATAATGGCTGTACCATCTTTTTCACTTTCTTGCCTTAAAGATACACTTTGAAGAACAACATATAAAGCCCCTAAGATATTTTGCATTGATTCAAAACTACTCAAGATTCAAGAATCCACTGATCACTATGGTTAAGGGGAAATTAATTTTAACCTTTGTATTCAGTGAATATCTGCAGACCTTTCTAAATGTAAATATTATTTTCAAAAGGACAATTGATCAGGAACCCATTTATGTGGATCAATATATTTTGCTGCACAGCCTATCAATTAAGATAACAAGTTCAGGCTGAAACACCCTCAGCTATTTTGATCAAAACTAAAAGAAAACACAATGAGCCTTGCTTTTCTTCAGCCAGTTAAATAAGATCTATCAAAACGAATGTGCTATCAGCTTGATTGAATGTGCCACAACATCCAGCATTACTAATTAGAGCTGTATCTTTAAAATATTCATAATTTCAAAAATGATAATATTCTTCCCACACATCTTCACATTCTCCCTCAGTGCTGCTTTAAAGTGGTGCCAATTCAAAAAAAATTTATTCTAGATTTTAGAATATGTGTGAATATCATTTTATTCTGTGAGTGGCTTTGAAAAGTTTATATAAGTTACAGTTTGAGGGTGGTATTCCTTTTTAGAAGTGAAATTTTTGATAGATCATTTTAAATGATTATTGCTTCAAGTTGTTTTCACTACTGTGAGAGAACTTAAAATCTGAAATTTATCTTTAGACAGGCTTACATCCTCTTTGAGATGGAAGTTAGAAGTCTGAAAGAAGATTTTCTTTGATTCAGTTCCACTTAATTTACAGAGAACTATTTTTTTCGTGCTAATAAGAGTTTATGTCTATATAATGCCAAAGAATGACTAATGGATTCCAAAAGGTCATGAAAACAGTCCAACTTGTAATTCAGTAGATATAAAGAAAACAAGTTAATTGGTTTAATTTCCCACTTTCAGATCAGTTTTAGTGGTAAACAGGAGAAAATGACAGAGCTCTCAGAAAAGAAAGAGAGATAGAGCCACTGATGTATTCAAAAATGAACTTTTTTATGAGTATTGTCCTAGTAAATCTGGAAGCAAACTGACTACATGGGACCTCGGGACTATTTTGCTTTTCATCTTTTAGAACTAGGACGGAGGGATAAGGGCGAGGAGTTTGTTGGAAGAACTTTATGGGTTTTGTGATGATCTGACTGTGATGTACATGAGAAAGTAGGGGACTGAGAACATCTTGCAGTGGACTGTGAAGTGGATTATTCTGTGTTCCCTGAATGTAAGTGAACAAAGGATGATGACTGACATCATGCAGACATGGTCTTGGCCATAGAGGACTGTGCTCACTTTCATCCTGTGGACTGACTGGGGAAGCCCTGTGCAGCATGTCGGACCCATCTAGAAGGCTAGTCCTACAATCAGACATAAAGACACATGGAGAAACAGCACCCCAAGCACCTTTCCCCATCTCAGATCCCCTCCTGAGTTGTTACTTCAAAGAAGCTTTTCATCCCTTTGCATCACCTCATCTGACCTCTTCACATTTAAACTGTAGGGATGCCACTTCTGACCAATTTACCTTGGCAAGGTAACCTTGCTTATATACAGAAGAAGTGGCATTGTGTTTCATTAATAATGCTTTTTAGAACCTATAAACTACATACAGTATACTTGAAATAATACTTACTAACTTGCTAATAGTCAAAAAAAAATCCAACATGATTGAAAAGACCCTTCTCCAAAAAGACAGTATCATGCCTTTCTTTTTCTAACTTGGTTTCCTTATTTGGTTACAAATTAAACCGTGAAGCCAGACACACGTGAGGATCATGAATTACTTACAAACACTCACACACACACATACACACACACACACGTGTGTGCATGCACACACACATCACTCTAGATGAATGGATAAATATAAATGTAGAAAAATATCTTTGTGTCTCTCTATTTTATAACAACTAAGACAAACTGTTGAAAGGTAGACTAAGCAAAAATTTAATGCAGCCCATCATGACAAGGGAAAGCAAGGAAACACAAGTTCTGTCTTCACACATAGGGTCATCTAAACATTAGACATAATGTCAGAATTATCTGTTATTTAAGTCTAACATGTTTTATTTTACTAAAAAGAATCACTCACAGAAGCAATCAGTTGGCAAAATGGATTATTAGATGTATGAGGTTGTTAGGAGTATTAGGTAGACCTATCCATAGGAGCATGACTGGAGCTTTTAGAGTCTTTTTAAAAGTGACTGCAAAAAAATAAACCATTGATTTAAAAAAAAAACAAGAAAGAAAAGAAAAGAAAGCTAATACACTTTACCAGTAAGTCAGTTTAAATTCAGGTTGTTTTTCATTTTGGTTGCTTTTCCTAGAAAAGATAGAATAGCAAGCTTTTTTACAGATTGTTTAAAGAGGTAATAAGGTAACAGGAAAATAAGACCCTAATCCAAATGAGAACTAGAATATCAGAACAGTAATTATGACTTATTATGAATTATGAATTATTAACACTAATTATGACTTTAAGCATCCTTTGACCAAACAATTACAAATTCTATGTGTCAAGAACTCAACTAGATATAAAGACACACACACCAGAAAGAGCAAAGGGCAAATAAATCATTGAGATTAGCAGAGATAAAAGTCTTATACAAGTGAGTGGTTTACCAGTGGCAGCAACAACGTGCAAAGTTTGGACATTCACAATGGCAGTTGCTGGAAGACTGGAGGGGGCTGAGACATAACAAACCAGCGGCCTCCCTGCTCTAGGGTTGCTCTCCATCTTGACCTCCCCAAAGAATGGGCCCGTGCTGGTTGTCCTTGTGTCCGCCAACCCTGTGATATCTTTGCTATGGTCCTTTGGGGCTCAGGTACTGCCATTGACCTACCTTAACTGACCCACTTGCATGTATTTTAGAACCAGAATCTCACACCCAGTCCTGTGAACTTTCCTCAGATGAATGATCACTTTGTTTTAATGAAAAACCTATTTTTCAAAAATAAATACATCAAATATAGTAAGAAAAGTTTTTTCATGTCTGAATTGCAGAAATAGAGTCCTAGTCAAATGCGTCAATCTTTCGTCAAGTGACTGCCATTGTTTTAATTAGCATAAGGTGACAAACTTAATATAAAATGGAAGTAACACTGGAAGTTAAGCAGAGTCATAGACTGCGATAAACAGCCATTCAAGATGCTGGTGTAAACAATCAAACTTTCCTGGCTCATAAACTCTTGGTTCAATAACTTTTATTTTAGCATTTTCTTTTCCACAGATCATGAAACAAATGTCAGGTGGAATTGTAAAGGAGTGCCTTCTCTTGGTATTGAAGTACAAGTGGGCCAGGTAGGCTGTGTGGGGGATAGGAATATTACTATTGCTTGACAACATTATGCTCAGAAAATATCAAAAAGCAAAGAGAGTCTAAAATGGGTATTTACATATAATATCCATGCATATTTACATTTAATATCATATTGGATTTAATTTTATTACTTTCCAGAAGGCAATTGGGAGAAAAATAAACATAGTGGAATGTTATCTCATTGGCATGCAGAATCAATATGATAATCACATAGCTGATATAAACTCATAAGAAAATGCTTCTGACATTTCATCAGAGCTTCTTAATTTAGTATTTACAATGTCTGGGTGAAATGATATAGTAGTTTTATTGTTTAATTATGGAGATTGAGGAATGTAGCAGATTCCTGACTCTCCCCGCCTTAATTACTATCAGTTTGTACTTAAATTGTTGACTGTAGAAGTGTAAAACTTGGTCTTCTGTTAGGCTCTCTATTTCTTGTATTGAAAATTATTTCTAATTTTCCCTGAAAATGCTTTAAAAAAAAAAAGCTTTTCCTCTCCAATATGTGGACTTTTATTATGAGCAATAATGCAGCACAGGGGGATGATTATGGTGAGATAATCACAATGCAAAGCAGAAATGATGCTTTGGAGTAATATAAGTTACCCAAAATGATTATTCATCATGTAAATGTCCCTTAGATTTATAGCTCCTTCCTGGAAGGTGATGAGCACTTTTGGAAATAAGAGCTGAGTATTTTTATTACATTCAATGTCTATAATTTTTAAATAGATTCATTTGGGCTAGCAAATATATAATAAAGGCTGAGTCAGAAAGAGGAGTAAACAAATGCTTTGGCCTTCTGGCCAGCTAATACAGAATTCATGAGAGTGAGCTCTAACACAGAGTAATGTTGGTGGAAAGGAGTCTGGGCTTCTGGGTTGTTTTTTTTTTTTTTTTTTTTTTTTTTTTTTTTTTTTTTTTTTTTTTTTTTTTTTTTTTTTTTTTTTTTTTTTTTTTTTTTTTTTTTTTTTTTTTTTTTTTTTTTTTTTTTTTTTTTTTTTTTTTAGTAATTTGGATATGAGAATCTGCTTGAATGAATTTCTAAGGTTAATGAGGTTGACCAGATGTTCTCCTTTCTCCTCCATTTTTCCTGTGGTGATTTAAACAATTTTTATGCCCTTGAAGGATCTAATATCAGTTAGATTTCTGTTGGCATTCCTATTCTATCAAGTGGTAGAAGAACTGTCCCACTGACCCGTTCCACATTATTTTTCTCCAAATAAGTGAGTTTCCCATTGCCTAGGATGCAAGTCCCTATTACAAAACAAAAACTAGTGTAAAGGGTCCATCTGGGTCTGTCACACAGCAGCAGCTCTCCTGAGTCAGTCCTCTCCTGAAGTTGTTTCTTCTGACTTTAAAGCCAAATCTATCTTATGGCAAATGGCTCCACTTAAACATAACACAATGAAAGTTATAAAATTTCACTGTCTCCAGACCTGAGAGTGATTAACATTCCCTACCACTTCACAGTGGCTGCCACGAGGAAGTCAGCAAGGAGAATTGATTGAGCCACTTATTCAAGAATAAAAATGAACAAGGTACCTCGCCTGTTGACAGGGAGAGAGATGGAGCCAACATTATCTTTATGTTCTTGCCCTTCCCGGTTGCTATCATACTATTAAGATAAAGTGGGTTACCCAGGTTTATACTGATTGGAAGTAGATAGTAAATACAGGATATTCTTTCTGCATATAACAGCCAGAACACAGATAAAAGTGAAGTAGTAAATGAAAAGTTCACTCTTTAAGAAAGAAACACAAAGAAGGGGCCAAAGCATTTATGTGACCAGAGAAACATTTATGTAGACTTGTCTACATAAGATGTTTTTACTATAAAATGTTTCATAGTTATCAAGTAATGGGAACTGGTAAAGAAACAAGCTCAGAAGATTTTAGTGATAGCCATAGGCTCAGTTTTTTATAAGATTCAACTTGTTCAACCAGATTCCTGTCTTCTAGTTCCTGGGAATTGCTTCCCATCAATAATTTGAATCTACTAAAGTCAAGTCCTTTGTATATGAGTGTGTCAACTATTCATTATTGTCTATTTTAATTTGTAAAGCCACAAAGAAGAAACAGCATAGTCCAGTTATTAAGGTAAGAAGATACATATGAAAGTGCAGTCAGTCCTCATTATTCATGCATTCCCTACTTGTTTGTTTTTCTCCCTCAAGATTTTCTGCAGCATCAGTGCTTGTGGTGCTTTTGTGGCCACACATGGACATCCACAGAGCAGCAAGACACTTGAGCCAGTCCACATACACATTCCCAGATGACACTGAACAAGGCAATATTCTGCCTTCCTGTCTCAACTTTCATTAGTCTACATAATGTTTACAAAATACATTTGTTTACAAATGTCTTCTTTATGGACTCCCAAGGACAATATTTTCTACATTGTTGCGTTATTTTCTTTTAATTTCACAGTTTTAAATAACCCCATGCATGGGATGAAATGTGGTCTGCTGTTCCTAAGAACGAGAAGGCCGAGATATGCCTCATGAGTATAATGATTCCCCCGCTTCATCTCAACACTCTGCTTTTCCTTGTTGGAGCCAGACACCTTTCTCCCTTGCAGCCTTTGTACTTGTTGGACTCTCTGCCTTTTGGACCTAACATGAAATCTCCCTGAGGAAAACCCCTTCTTTCTTTTGAGTGGTAGCAAGAGTCTATCATGTAGGAAGTCAAGCCCAATCCACATAATTGGGTTCAGTGATGCTATCATGTGATTGAAAAACATCCCAACTCATTCTTAGCACCTCTCCTAACACACCACAATGGTCTCCCACTTTTATCTGACCTCTATTACCTTACACACTCCCTGAGGATAAGAATGTCCTTGCCTGTCACCAGATGCCCAAGGCCTAATACTTACATTATTTCCATAATTATTTGTAAAGCATTCTCTCACTAACTGTGGGAAAATCACTGAGACTTGGGTTTGAGGTTCAAGTGTGTAGAAACAATCCACATAAACTTTGTGGGCTACTTCACACACTGGCAGCCCCTTTGCTAAAGTTGGTGCTTGAGTTTATTTTGTTGTTCATTACACCACTCTTTCTGAAGAACAAGGTCCCTGTCTGCAGATGCAGGTGCCTCTCAATATCACTTGGGCTTCCCCACTCCTTGATGTCTCACTTATTGATCCCAAAGACATTGGAGTTTGTGACCACTGACTTACAGAACTCTGTGATAATAAGGAAGTTAATGAAACAGAATGTTGTATTATTCTTATAATTCTAGAAGAATTCACCTTTGCTGTTTGGGGTACAAAGTGAGATCCAGAGATATTAGGTACCTTCTAGTGTAATGGTTCTTAAAAGGTAATGGGGGTTATTTGTGATGATAGAAGTGAATAGGATTGAACACAGATACAAACAGAAACAAGTAGAAATAATCCACAGATATCAGAGCCAGTATTCTAAGACAGGGTTATCAACAGAACCACAGACCAAATCTGGTCTACCACCTGGTTTTGCAAGTAAAGTTGGGTTGGAATAGCTACAATAATTTGTTTTTAACACATAGCAGCTATGTGTGATTCCACAATGCAAGGGCAGAGTTGAATAGAATGACAGAAATGAGAAAAAAAATTGTTGACCCCCCTAAGTAGAGAAATGGTCAGTAGGCAACACCCTCCCTATTATAATGAGACAGTAGAACTTTCTAGATCAAAAGGGTCTTTCCAAACAGTGTAAACATCATAGCATTTAAACTCATTGGGAAAAGATAATTTGCTTATTGGGCTTTTCTTGAGAGGACTTTGTATGGCATATTTGAAGAATAGTTGGAATTTTCATCTAGGACCAAAGGAACACAGCAGTCATCATGTTCTCAAAAATATGAGCTTGTGCAGCTGTGAGGGCCCAGGTATCTATTCAGTCTGCACCACAACCCCTGAGAAGAATGTACTGATCCTGGAAGTGATTCAGATACTGAATTCAAATACACCAACCCAAGGGGTGCACACAGTAGTCACTGAAACAATAGCTAGCACATCAAGTGCATGAGAATTAGCAAGGCTTATTGTTACTCTTCAGTCTGTTTCACTTTATATGGTTGAAGAAACTAAGAATCAGTTAAGAAGCAATTCCTATGTAAACTAGAAGCAACTCATAAGATGGATAATCTGTTCATTAGAGATATCAGAATCCAATAAAAGAAAAGAGGATCAAAGATACTTGCCATTGGAGTTCACATGGCATCTGTAGATGAGTCTTAGGTTGACTTCAAGCATCCTCAGGCCAGATACAAACAAAAAAGAAGGAGAATTACATAGGAACTTCTGTTTAGTAGAAGAATGTAAATGTATTATTGGGGGGGGATAGATTTCTTTAGCCCAGACCTGTAAGAGAGACAAGAAGGCATTCGCAGTGGTAAAATGAAAAACAACATGGTTCACAGCCTGACATCACATTCAAAAACTCCCTCTCCTAGACTTGCCTAACACTCCACTCCTGACAACCAGGAAGCCTGAGGCCTAGGAACCCCATGAAAACACAACAGGTGCTTCTGAAACGCAGCCAGGATGCCTCACTACAAGGACAATATATTCATTGGTGTAGATCATTTTAGAAGCAATTCTCCAATAAAGACTCTGTAGACCAGTGTAGGACTTTTCATGTACCTCAGTGAAGGGCCACTCATCTGGAAGGAAAGAATGATTCTTGCAGAATGCCAGTGTAACTGCTGTCAGTGGGAAAAGTAATCACCATGAGGTGAAGATTAACACCAGGGCGAAGGAGTAGACCACAGGCAGATGTTGTTTGGGTGTCTGGATTTGGAGACAGGTGTGCACAGTCATCTTCACGGTCACAGGCAACTGGGTTTTAAATAAGAGGACAACTGGATGAGATGCTGTTGCTCACAAAGGACACACAGCCTGTGGAATTGGCTGCTGTCAGTAGTATTTGCCAGAATTTGAGACCTGTCTGCAAAGAGTATCCAGAAGCAGCTCTTGTTATTCTCCAGAGGGCAGCAAATCTGAGTCATCTGTGCAATAAACATGCATCAGAAAGGGGCCCCATATTTTACTAAAAGTGAAAGAACAGTCTGTGAGGTGATTGTAGAGTGATCGTTTAATTTTCTCTGAGTTATGACCTGCTAATACTATATTCTTATTCTGCAAAGATACTGTTCTTAGCAGCAGGAAATCATGTCTTGCTGGCAGTGTTTTAATGCCATGCCCCCTCCTTCTTGGGTGGAGTGGAGTCTCACTCCACCCACCATGGCCACAGCAATCCCCCAAAGCCACTGTGGTGAGTGTCACCCCGGGAACTGTGTGCCAGCATGAGGGGCTTCTGGTACTTGGGTGAAGGAACCAGGAAGAATTGCTGATCTATACTTTAGGGGACAGGCGGGTCCAAGACAAACCAGACAGGGAAGAAGGAAGACATCCTTATATAATGGCAATAATGAGGACTTCAGAAACAACATTGTGCATTCATTGAACATTTACCATGTCACTCACTGTTCTAAATGCTTTTTGTAGTTTATCTCATGTAGTTCTTATCACATCTCTGTGAGATGGGGGATGTTCTATCCGAGTTACTTATGAGGAGATTGAGATGCAGAGGTTAAGTGAATTCCCCAGTGTCAGGCAATGAGTTAAATCGGTGAGCCTCACCTCGAACCTGGGGAGTATGACTGTACAGCTCATGTGTGTAATCCGACACCTAGCAGAGTCACCTCTGCTAGGAATCTGATAAAACTGGCCTCAGCAAATCCCTCTCAATTGACTCCTGGTGTTCTGTCTCTGCATTTCCATTGACTATCCAGCATCTTTTACTTATCTCTGTGACTCAGAATGAGAAAGAACAGGTTGTACAAAGCAGTGTGTGAGGGGAAGAATATTCCCAGTGATACCTTAATCAATCCATACCATAGTCCCCTAATTCTGTTTAGTCCATGCATAACCAGTTTATAAAAATGACTTATATGATTGCCACACTATTTTTTTCAGAACAGAAACTTAGCCACCTAACCACAGTATATTACATATGTGTATTGCAGAAAACCCTGGGGATGTAGTCTGAAATCCCAAAAGATCTAAAAATCTGTGAGTAGCATATTATACTCGGATATTTTCCTGAAATTTGAAAATTTAAGACACTCATCTTAGGCTCCTTTTTTTTTTGTTTGTTTTTTTTTTTTGAGACAGGGTCTAGCTTTGTAGCTTTGTAGTTCAGACTGGCCTTGAGATCACTGTGTAGCCCAGATAAGCCTCAAACTCAGCAATCCTCCTGCCTCTGCCTCCCAAGTGCTGGGATTATAGGCATGAGCCACCACACCCAGCATTGTGGTGTGTGGTACTGATGGCTGGTAGGTGTGAGTCGCCACACCTGGTATTGCCATGTACGGTTACTGGTGATCTAACCAGGGACTTTGTGCTTGCTAGGCATTCAGGCGCCTGAATCACTGAGCTAAACCTCCAGACCGGCTCTGAGACTGTTTTAGAGGGATTCTGCACACTGAAAAATTCATGGACAGTAATTTCTCTCCAGGGAAAGAGAGGAGAAGGAAGAGATTCATAAGGATGCAGAGATTCACAGGGACGCAAAGAGACATATGGCAGGAGGAAAGGTCCTGTTACTGCCTTTTGTGGTTAATTTTAAAATAGGATGTCACATAGACACATATATGTGCTTTACCAGCACCATCACTACTAAATTGAGGTGGGTGGGAGTATTTCTTCAGGTTTACCAAGTGAAACAGACAGAGATGGACAAAAAGACAGAGAGAGAGGAAGTGAGGGAGAGGGGGGAGGAGAATAAATGAATTAACCATGAAACTCAAGTCTTCACATTGCTCTTTCATGACTTCTTTTTCCCTTAAAGTCTTCTCTAATTCATTGTGACAATTCACTAAATGACAATTCACCAAAATGTAAAGGCGAGAGTTTTCCCTAACCCATGGGTAGACGATATTGAAAGAAGAGATAATTTAAAGTCCCCTCAAAACATATGGCCTTTAATGCATCTTCTCTATTATCATTTGCCTGCCTTCTGTGTCCCATCCGTGAGAGCAATCCTCACTATGGAAATAGGACAGTCATAACCACAGACCAGCAGTTCATATCTCCTATCCTTGTACAATTTGTGGCTGCCATTATGTGTTAATGCATGTAATGCTCATAGCAACCTTTTATCGGGTACTTGAGTGGATACGAGTATTAATCACATTTTACACTGGAAGAAACAGTGTGCAGTGTAGAAGCACAGAAACCGCACCTTGTGTTTTTGCACAATGAAGGCTTAGTGCTTCGCTAGGTCAGCTGGGAATGTGGCAACATTTCAAAAGTTCAAATCTTAAAGGAAAATCTAAAATGGGAGGTTTTCCCCTTAATGAAACAGCTACAGGTATGAAGTGAACACTCCTCCCAGGACCATTTATAACTCAGGCTGGGTTTAGAAAGCACCTTGGTAGGCCCAGTTGCCTTGAGCTTCTCTCGCTTCATTGCACCCTGGCCCTTCTCTCCTTACCCACAGGTCTCCATTCAGACTTCTCTCCCACACCTCACTGAAGAAGTGAAAACATCATCAGGCATCCACATTGTCATTTTAAGCCCCAAAGGGACAGAGCAGATGGATGTCTCTGGGATGACACGAGTTTCTCCCTTTCCTTCAATTCATTTCTTCAAAAATTCTGGTCACCACATCTATTTGATATAAATTTTTTTTTCTAAAAACACTATGCTGTCTGCTAAGGAAAGTCAAACCTGGTACACTGCAGTGAAGTATGACAACAGCACATGCAGTTTCAACCGCCACCAATGACCTGCCAGGAGAAAGATTTTACTTGCACCGACAAAGAGAATCATTGAAATTTATTCCAACTTGAACCAAAATGGGAGGCCAATGTAGATTTCATATCTGCTTGA
Source organism: Thryonomys swinderianus (assembly GCA_004025085.1). NCBI lineage: Eukaryota > Metazoa > Chordata > Mammalia > Rodentia > Thryonomyidae > Thryonomys > Thryonomys swinderianus. The sequence goes on along the minus strand of PVIC010007865.1, from coordinate 32,041 downwards.
GTTTACTTGCTCTAAGCTAGTGTTCTTGAGTGGCTGCGGCTAGTGATGAGGCATGTTTGCTGCTCAACGGATGTACTATATGTTGCAGATCTGGAGCCATAGAATCCCACCTTCTACAGACAGCTTGGGAATTGCACCGAGGTTCTTACTTGTTCCAAAGGAAAGGGATATTTTCACATCAAACTGCCCTGTGCATTCATGTTTGAAGGAATTTATATTAGAGTTAGGTACAGAGTAAATGAGATTAGACTGATCTAGGGTGATAAATCTGCCTGACCTAAGAGAGTTTCATATGCAGTTAACAGCATGTAAATTTCCTAAACATGATGAACAGCTTCATGCATGTGAGACTCATCAGCTACTGACAAAGCTTTCATAAGGGAAGGAGGGAAAAGAGATTACAAATAAACAGATCTTTTTGAATTCTCCCCCTAGGGTTTTGTCTTTTTGCTATAATTTTTCTTCCTCCTATTTTTTTTCTTGTAGTGCTTGATATTTAATGCTTTTAAGGGTTCCTAGAATATTGAATTGGGACAGAATAATTCTTCATCTGACTAGCTCTGATAGAAGGATGTGCTGTATTTTCTATTTTGTGTACTCCACTGACACCTTATTAAAATGTGCTTCCTTCTGTATATTAATTTTGTAGTCTTCAAAACCTAAGAAAAAAATCAATCCTTAATCACCTGTTGAAAATAGAATTTTGAGGTATTGAGGGTTTTTTTTTTCTCTGTCAATATCACTGACCACATATCAAGTGTTTCAGGCCTCACATGGGCTTTTTGACTTGGATTTTATAATGTTCCTAAAACCGTGTCACGCAGGTGTGTCCTAGAGGGTCCCTCCTCTGCACAAATCAGAGGGTCCCTCCAATTCCAAACTCCAGGTGTCTAGCATTTAAAAAGTCACTGGTAAGTGGTTGTTGAAATGGAATTAGAAACTAGACAGAGGAATCAAAGTTCCAGGGTCACCCAATAAAAATATACAAAGAGGCCCCCTATACCTATCAGCTATCCTTTACTCCTGAAATGAGGTGAACAAATTTCAGGCAGGTCCATTAGACTGTGTATCTCAGGGCCTTGCACTTTCCAGTAGAACGTCTGAATAAATGCATATGCTTTCAGGGGAAGGTGGGAAGCCTAGACATTTTGGGCTTTCTGAAGATTATTAGAATTCAGGTAGTTAGCTCAAATAGTAATGACATTTTTAGCTGCTTGTCAGCTAAGATTAAAGAAGTGAGTGATCTCAGAACTGCCTCCTCTGAGTTTCCACTATACTTAGTTAGTTGGCATCCAAGAACAGAGTAGGAGGAGAGACTGGCAAAGGTCCAAATTTCTGGGGCACAGAGAAGGGAGGCAGAGCTCTAATCCTACCTGCTCATTTCTATCCAGTTCTCTGGACATTCCAAACCTCTTTCTAAGATGTGCTCTCCTTTGAGCTTCACCTCCTGCCACAAGCCATTTAAAGTTCTCAGTGGATAAAGACTCATGGGATAGAAAAGAACAAAGACCACGTGACATGAGGATAGGAGGAAGGGACGTGATCTGAGTACAACCCCATTCTGAACCCCACAGACCTCCTGGGTCTTCGGAGGTCTCAGAATACTTCTGCTTCTATGCTTTCAATTGAAATGTCTACGTAGCCTCTTAAAAATGGATTTTTTTCATTTTCTACCAGAATACAGAATCCATAGGAGTAGAATCATGAATGTTTGGTTTATTTATCTCTATAGTCTGTTTAAAATATTTGGCAGTTTGCAGTGGTCTTATTCTTATTTAACTGCTTAACCACAACAACCCCTGCATGGCATAATTTTAAAAAAAACAAAGCAGGAACCCTATGTCTAAAGAACCAAGGATTTAATTATTAGGTGAACTAAACTGCTCCCATTACAGGAAAGAAGACAGAAGGAAGGGAGGGAAAGCAACTCATTTATGAGGACCTTGCCATATGTCACCCATTCTACTAGATCCTTCCTGTGTGTGGTGTGCATGTGTCACTGGTCCTCCCCAAACATTAGAGAGTGAAGAGTGTACTCTCTGTCTTAGAAAGGAATAAATCAAGTCTCAAAGACATTGGCTTGCCTACGGTGACTGGGCGCAAAGTGCCACACGTACTGACGTGTCTGATGGAGCCTCTTTCCCAGGATGCTGTCCCGTAAGTTTGTGACTAGTGAGCATAAGCTCTCCAGGAAAGGATCGTGATGATAAATAAGACATCTTCTGATTCTAGGACCTCAAAAATTCTATGGGGAAAATATTCAAAGGGAACGGTTTCCTAGTGTGTGTGTGTGTGTGTGTGTGTGCGTGTGCACACGTGTGTGTGAGCTGCTGGGAGTTGAATCCAGGTATTCTGCAGTGAGGAACATCCCTGGTCCTTTCTTCATTTTTCATTTTGTAACAGGATTTCACTAAGTCACTCCATTAGCTAGTCTGGGTTTGAACTTTGCAATCCTCGTGCTTCATCATCCTAGAGTATTGGGATTACAGGTGTGTGCCGCCACATGTGATTGAAAGGAGTCACACTTTTAATCAAATTGACCAGTAGACTGTGATGTGAAGACCTGTTATCCAGTCTTCCCTAGAGAATTAGTTCATCATGAGTCCCCATGCTCCTAAACACATATTCATTGCCATAAATACCTTTAGAAGTGTAACTTTGGGGCCCCCACCCCAGAAGTCCTTAATATTACCCTTCTCTGTCTTTTACCCAGATTTATCTTCCTATCTGTTGAAAAGAGCTTCAAGTCAAGAACCACCCCCTAAGGTTTACAAGAGAATTATGCTCATAAAAGGTACTTCCATTCCTGAAAACTACCTCACACATTATGGGCTCACACACACATGTGCTTTCAAATGCTAGAGACTTATATTCCCCCAGAAAGTCCGCAAACTGTTTTTAACCTCCTTTTAAAATTTTTCCTCCCTTAGATTTAATTAAAGCTCCCTTTACATCATCATAGATAAATGGCTAACTAGCATGCTTTCTGCAACATAAACTGTGAAATGATTATTACTCGAGCTACATTTTGTGTTGGTTACTTATACCGGATTCTTTGGAAATAACTGTCTCACCAATGAAAGAAGCAGAGTGCTCCAAATTAGCAGAACTCTTCCAGCAAACTGTTCTGCAGTAAGAATGCTGGAATGCCTGTGTTCTCCACTTGAAAGACTAATTGGAGGTATTTGTTCTAGGAATTTTGAGGCATCATGCATAATGTCATATCATTCAGTATTTCTCTGCAAACCATGACAGAAGACAAAAAAGTAAGCTTTGCAAAGCTTTTAAACAGTAGCCTATTCGTTTTCTTATCCCTAAAAGAGATTTACCTGGAGTCTTATTATTGACAAATCCGTGTTTACTATTCTTCTATATTCTCTCATTGCAGAAAATAGATAATAAGAGAATAATGGAATAGTGTCTTGCCAAGCAAGATAGTCCATCTGCTTTTGTTACTTTTTTCCCAACCCATCGCCCACTTTCCCAAATGCTTCCTCTAATACAATAATATTTCCTTTAGCACAGACTTACGATTTTAATCAGCCCATTTGTGTGACTGTGTCTGAGGGAAGGGCATGGGGAATTAATACTTGTTCAACTCACATTTTAAATAAAGAGCATTTGCAAACATAGTTACTCTCTGAAACTCAGAGTTAGCAATTATGAGGACTGTCAGAGTCCACATTCCTTAAGTTTTTCTTTGATCAGTAGGGGTTGTGCTAAATATTAAGTGAGGAATTGTGTACCATCTGTGCAAAGAGGTAATACTTACCCCCGCCATCTGGATCAGAGGCTACTTGGATCTCTATTCAGTAGTGACTCCCCACCCCCAGACAGACAAAAGCCAACACCATGAGACACCTTCCCTCATTACAGTGACAGCACTCTAGTGATTAGTCAAAACCAGGTCCATTGGGTAGAGATTGTCATTAGAAGCTGTAAAACATTTTGTAGCTATTAAAGCAACAGCTCATAAAAATGAGTGAGGTTTGAACAAGCACAAGCATAGAACCTATTAATAGCTTCAGAAGATCTTATGTATTGGAAAATAAATTAATAGGAATGGACTAGATGGAATAAGAATGAATGGACTATATCTTTATAGCAATTACAGCATATGCAATGCCTTAGAAATGCTAAATATGAGAGTTGCAGAAAATATAGCTGCAAATAAAGACAACTGCCTATATGAAACATTATAGCCAAGATTTCAAAGAAATGGTTCCCACTCTCCCTATAACTCTCATTCCCCACACAATTGAAAGAGATATGGAGTGCACAAAGTGTACATTTTTATGCCTCATTAGATAAAATGTGATGTCACAGAGTGACAGTTGCCAAGGGAGCTCTAATTTGGAATTGCCAATGTTATACACATTAAGATTCTCAACTATGGTACAGTATTAAAACTCTTCTCACTGAATTTCTTTAATAAAAAAACACAGCTGTGAGCATTCATTCAAATACACACTCATCATGTTTTATTCCTATGAGTAATCACTTCCCAATTCAGCCTGACATTTAGAACTTTGGTTCTAAATGGAAGCCTTCAGAGTTAACAAAGTCACCTTTCCTCATTAAAAACAAAACCAAACTCATAGTGTGTTTGAACAAACTAAACTCTGATTAAAGAAAGTACTAGTTCAAAAGCATATGTAGATACTAGGAAATTATCATTTGGACCTGATACTCTTCTGTGTACCCAGAAGTGACCTAAAGGGCTTGGAACAAATCAGAAACAGTTCAAAGCTATTTCTGAAGGTCATGACAGTCTGAAGAACATTCACTTTAGAAAATTCTAGAAGCTTTCCAAAAGCAAGATAAAGAATTCACCCAATGTCAGCCATTCTGTTGAGAAACAACCTCAGTTTGAGAATAAAATTACTTAAGGTGCCTTTTACTTAATGAACAGTCAAAGAAGCTGTAAATTCCTTGAATGAGGTAGATGTTTTAGTGAATAGCCCACCATTCTTTTTCTTTTCTGGTGAAACATCTGCATTTGATTTTCAGCTCCTCTTCTAAGATTTTAGCATGAAAATTTTTCCCTAGCATGCATGCAAGTGCTTCATCAAACAGAAGTGACATTCTATAAGATGAGATAAGTGGAGAAATATTAAGCAAGAACACCAGATTATGACCAAACTTTTAGTGCAGATCAAATTACGAGATGGGTTAGTAGTCTGATTTCCCTCTTAGTAGGTCAGCACTTTTCAGAGTCTTAGTTTCTTCAAACATAAGCAGCTAATAGTAATGTGTACTTTACTTAGTGGCATTGTAAGAACAAATGAGATGATTATGAAGTGTGAAAATCTTGACTAGTGGGAAGGTGAAAGTACAGAAGAATGGTTCTGAGCTCAGACCAATTAGATCATTGCAAGCAATGAACTCTCAAGCACCATTTCTACTTTATGATTTTGTTCGAAATACAATTAACAATCAGTGAACCTGTGCCCTCCATAAAATCTCTAACTACTCTTTTTGTATGTTTGTATTTACTTGTCTTTGTTTTAGAAATTATTTTGGTAGATGACAAAAACATAATGTGAAATTCACAAGCCAGAAATCTAAGTATTCTTTCAGTCTCTGAACTTAATATTTCAACCTCTATTCCTAGTGGCAATCATTATTGTCAAGATGCTACAATATTTTCCCAAAATAATAACTGTACGAGCATACACACATACTTATAAACACATACACCAGCATTAGCATTAAAATGTACATCGTTCTGTCCCTTAACTTGGCTTTCCACACTTAGCCATATACTTTATAGCTCATTCTATGTTTATATGAGAGAGATCTCCTTCATAAAGCCGTGTAACTTCCATTGTATGGAAGGGTCATAATTTTTATGGAGTTCTGCCTCCATGGGTATTGCCATTAGTTTCAGTTTTATCGCTATCATGATTAGTATTAATGTTACTCATTAGTTTGGAAACTTGGTTTGAGACTGCATGTGGACCTAGTGATCCGCTTCACACCTGTGTGCGCGTATCAATGAGATAAATGTTTGAAAGTTGAACTAAGTTTCACACCATGAGAATTGGTCTGGGTGTCGAAGTGGCGGAGCGCTCCCTACTCCAGCTTTCCCCATGGCCAACCTGGCGCTTGGTTTCAAATTAAACGCCTGGATTTAATTTCTTTTCCCAACCCTCCAGCAGGTGGAGTCTCTCTGGAGTTTGAAATTGGGGGAGGGGTGGTACCAGCCGCTCTTTTCTCCCTGCCTTTATTTTTTAAATTGAATTCTTTATTGGTACAATTTATATACATCTCACAATCACATACAACATTGGGGAATTTGTACCAGTATATGACACAAGTTAATTCTCATTTTCACCCATATCCCTACCCACCCGCACCTCCCCACACCCTTTATACATACTCTTTTATTTTCTTTACGAATCATATTTATTCCTTTCCCTCACAGCCGCTCTTTCCTCCCTGACTTTTTATTATATGAAAATCATATACTATGATGTCTTCGTGGCTTCCACACCTCTTGGGAAACTAATTGATAGTCGAATAGCTGCTCAAACTGGTGTGTCTGTAAAGAGAGTCACAGGGCTGAGGAGAGAAGGGATTACTCACCTACCATCTTGCCCCAAAGAATATGGGGATTGTTTTTTAAAGGTAAACATTACTAAATTGCTCCCAGAAAAGTTTTATTAGTTGCGCCATCAGAAAGCAGGAAAATTCCTATTTCCTTTCATCTTCATCAATACTGTTTCCATGCCATAGATCTGACATTTGCATATTTGTGAAAATAGAATCTCAGCATAGTATTTGTTTGTGCCTCCCTTGCTTGGTACCTTTTTGTATATCTATTTCCCAGTATGTGAACTGTCATTACTCATGTCTCTATTGGTGATGTTTATAATGATTTATAAATCTTTTTTATATTAAGGACAATGATTCTGTCACAAGTGGCAAATATTTTGTTACTACTATAATTTTGCAACAAAGTGTTTTTATTTTCATGCTACTAAAATATTTAATTTTTATCTTTTACATCTTCTGAGCTTTTTGGACATATTGGAAAGACCTTTCCTACTCTGTCACTATTGGTTTTACAATCGCTTTAACTATTCCAATATTTAACCTTCAAAAATTTGACCCATTGGCCATTTTTATTTATATACATCACACAAATTTCATGAAGTAAGGTAGCCATATAATGTCTTCAGTTGTTAGCTAATGAATATTACATCTTTTCACAGTGATTTAAAATATCATTTTATTATATAATAAATCTCTGTATTTAGACTGGTTTCTAAAGCTACACTCTGTCCCAATTATCTGTCTGCTTTTTCAGCTGCCAGAACCACAAATTCTTAATCACTGTAGTTTTATACATTTTAGTAAATGGTGAAGTGGCCTCTTTCCTAGTGTTCTGCTTTCCGATAATTTTCCCTAGAATTCTCGCTTTTCTTTTTACTACGTGTGCTTTAGAATAAGCGTGTCTTGGAATTATAATTCAACCACATGAAATGTATAAATTAACATAAAACTTTTAAACTTTATGGTGCTATGCCTTCCTGTCCAAAAACACGGTAGACTTTTATATCTGTCCAAGTTTTGTTTTAGTTTTTTGATAATACTTTACTCCTTACTTTAACCATACAACTCCCATTTGTATTATTCCTAGATATGATCTCAATTTAGGGATGTAACTATAAGCAGTCCCTTTTTTCCATCATGTATTTATACTTATCACTGATATAAGGGCTACTTGGTTTATATATTATTTTTCAACACCCACCTTACTAAATTATACTAATTGTATTTTCAGCTGATTCTATCTGGTAAACAAATAACGTCCCTGGTGTAGGTTCTGCCTTACTTCCTTTTACATTAATGTATTATTAGTGGAAAAATTAGACTTTTACATATTTATGGTTCATAATAAAGGAATCCCTCATAATTTGGTTATTTGTATTAACCAGAATAAGTGAGGTTATGAGGCAATCCTAAACATCTCCAAATTCTTAGAAGTTTCACACAACAAAATTTTATTTCCTGCCAGCCGGAGTCCCCTGTGGGTCCAGGTAGTCTTCGGCCACAGTTTCCTACATGTAGGTCAGCACTCTGGGGCCGCGTGACCTTTAAGGCATGATGCTCATATTAGCACATGTTTCCATGGAATCCCCGCACCAGGAGGGACAGACGAAAAGTGGTGGACAGGCAGTTAGAACCCGGAAGTGGCATGCACCTTTTCTGCTCACTCCCCAGTGTGCAAAGCGAGCGGCAGAGCCACTCTCGCATTCAAGGGGCAAGAATGGAAACCCTGTGACGCCCCCGGAAACAGAGGCCACTCCAATATGCAACATGCCTTCTCCTTTAATGTCCTTAACTCAGTCAGTAAGTCCTTTTTCCAGTTGTTCCCCGAAGAATTAGCTCTTTAATGTATTAATTATCCAGCAAATTGAATAAAAGAAATTTATATGTGATATTCAAAAAAATTTCAAACCTTTCTAAAACCAATCTTTACTAACCTTCATTTCTCATACATACCAATGGAGTCATTCTAAACCACTATCCTGTCTCTGTGGAAAGTCCCTGGCCCTACATTTTCCGTATTTCTTCCAAGAGCACAATCCATATACCTCTCATGTCCCGCTTTAGGGTTATCTCCTTAAATTTATCTGTCTTGTTTAATCCCTTTCATTAAGTTTTATTTTTATATCTTAACGTGATCACTACATTTATTTCAACCAATCTACCTAATTTTGCCTTGTTAAAAAAAATAACAAGAAGTTCTTACCAAAAGTACATTGTGATATGAGGTCAGATTTCTTGTTTTGAGAGCATGTTAGAAAACTATTGGCACAAATGCAGTTGGAAAGTTTTAAGACCTATTAAAAAGCAAAGTCTAGTAATTTCTCCATGGAGCTTTAAATTAGAGCAGGATGTGCCCACACCCAGGGAGTGGTATATACAGGGCATCTTCTACCCTAAGTCACAGCCCAGAAAGCCTTGCCAAGGAGCAGAACTAGGAGTGTCCCTCTCACTAGGTTAACAGCAAGTCCCAGTACAGGAATGGCAGATTTCTCCCTGAGAATCCAACTTAGAATTCACTAATCATGTTCTACTTAAAGAGAGTTTAGTTAGGATCCAGACATAATGGCATACATCTGAAATCCCAACACCCTGGGTGGCTAAGGCAGGAAGATTACAAATTGGAGCCTACCCTGGGCTGAGCCATTCAGTAACTTAAGACCCTTTCTCAAAAAAAGAAAGAAAACCAGTTCAAACTGGCGGCCAATTTCTACCATTACATGCTTTGCTTATATATTAAATAAATTAGTGCGTTTGAGCTTAAAAGCTTAGCATCATTTATGACATTTCTTTAATGGGAAGAAACGACCTGAACTCCAAATGATGCTATAACTGACTTTGAACTACATGCTATCTGTGTTTTTGTGGAGTCACATGGAATACAGGTTTCTTTGTGCTGCAAACCGAAGAATCCCTCACTGACATAGCTGCAGGCAGACCCGACATTGAGCTGGGTACAAGCAGCAGAGCTCAGTGTGCACCTACAACAGGTGCTTCAGCAGTGAGGGAACATGCGCTTGCACAGAGCTGTGCTGGTCTAAGTTTAATAATGACGGAGAGGCTTGCATCCCGGGCATAAGCCCTACAGGCAGTGAGAGCAACAGCCACAGCAACTGGCTCCTCACTTCACAGAGGACAATAGAGGAACAGAGAATAGAAGATGCAGTGCTTTGGCAGTGGCCAATGGGCCTCTGCCTGACCAAGGATGCAAAACGATTCCTTCCGGCCAGTACCTTTGCTATAAAGGACAACTGTAACTTTGCTTCCAAATTGAACATCCTGGTCTTAAAAGCATTGTTGATGAATAGTTGATAAACTTGTTTCCCCCAACACTGGAGTGAACCCAGGCCTTTGTTCTTTTCTTTTCTTCTTTTTTAATCAGGATCAAACTCAAGATTCTGAGCTTTTGAGGAGGGCACTGGAAACACTGAGCTAAAATCACAGGGCCTTCTTACTGAGTAATATCCCCAGGTCATTTTTTATTGCTCCTATGAGACAGGGTCTCACCAAGTCACCAAGTTCTCCAGCCCATGCTGGAACCTGAAATCCTCAGCTTCCCAAAGTGCTGAGATCATAGGCATGTGCCACCATGATCCATTCTTGCAAAGCTTTCTACAGGTGAGCTACCCTACACCACGGGTGTGCCTGAGTAAGGGTCTTTTTTCTCTGGAAAGTTTCAGAAACAATCCATAAACACTATGTGAAGCTAATTCTTACAGATAGCTTTTTGGATGTTATGAAGGAAATCAACCCAAGAACCCGATCTTCTCAATCACATATACATCTCACTGCCAACTGTAGAATCAAAGACCAGGAAGGATTTGAATAAGTCAAGTACTGGGATGCATCTGAATAGGGCTGAAGTCACGCAGAGACCAGCAGTCCTCGGGCAGATGATAGCTATGGCCTGGGAAGGGAGTACATCCTGTCAGCACAGAACAAAGGCCTGGGTGCAAGGCCAAAGAGACAACATACAGCAAGATGCAGAGCAAAGCTAGTGTGTGACGGATCACGGGGAGTCCCTCGAGGAAAGGCAGATGGGTGCGTGAGAGCTGGCCTGGCTTGCAAAGCAGGCACAGTGCAGCTCAGTGGATCTGAGGACAGAAACATTCCATAGAGCACACGGAAGGCAGCCGCTGGGCTTCTGTTGACAGCTACTAGAAAGAGCAATCAAGACACTTTAAAAGACCGCGGGAGGTAAAGTAAGGCTGAAAGATCTCAAGTTCCAATGCTACCTGGGCAACTTAGTGAAACCCTATCTTAAATAAGTAAATAAATAGGGGCTGGAGATAGAGCTCATGGAACCTGAAGGTGCCTTGTTCAACCCCCTGTACCACCCAAAAGAAGGCAAGGGCACTTCACTGTAGCTCCGTGGTAGCGCACTCTTGGGTTTGATGCCCAGCGCTAAAAAGACAAGAAAAGGATGAAGGAGACAGAGAGGGAGGAGAGGTGGAAAGGAACAAGATGAAAAGAAGAAGGAGAAAGAATAGGAAGAGGAGAAGGAAAGGAAAAGGGGAAGGAATGGGAGAAGGAAGACAGCTCCTAGCCTGGTCCTGAGCCTCAGAAGGAGAGAGCTGGGGGTGGGCAGGAGGTAGCATGAACATGACCTCTGGATTTCAACTGTGTCCTCAGCTGTTTGGGGCCAAGCAGGTAATGCGGATGTCTCAGGCAGAGACGCCCACACCTTCTCAGCGGCTGTCTCCATCTCCCCTCATGGGTAAGTGGTTCGAGTTTGCACACAGCCCTCATCCCAGCTGGCCAGGCAGCTGCCAACTACTGAGACAGGGACATGGGACCCAGTGTGGCAGCCCCAGAGTACCACAGGACCCAAAGGGCGAGCCACCCACAACCTTCCTGCCCACTCCTGACAAGAAAGAGGATCCCATGGATGCTCTGTTTCTGGTCTGGCCATGCCACGTTAGAGGGCCTCTCTTCACAGCAGCAGGTGCTGCATCCCTACCACATCCCTCTGAGGGCACAGGGCTGAGGCCCTCGGCTGGCCTCTGGCCTTTTGGTGTGGCGCGCCTGTCTCCAGCTATCGTCTTCCGGCTCTTCTCTCCTCCAAGTCCAGCTTTAGGACATGACTTAGCATCCTCTTCACAGATGAAAATGTGATCCTGGGGGTTGGGGGGGCTGAGGGTGAAGGTGCAGCTGCTGGGACCCCGCAGTGTCCCGTCTTCCCACCAGTAGGCTCAGAGGTTGTGAGTGCTGCACAGAAGTCAGCTTGTCAAGGGTGCTACTTCTTTCCCATGCTGGCAGATTCATCGTCCTCATGAACTTCAGTAAGTCCAAACATCTTAAAAACCTACAATCCCAGCACTCTGAGAGGCTGAAGCAGGAGAATCACAAGTTCCAGCCCAGCCTGGGCAATGTAGCAACTTAAGGAGATGCTTCCTCCAAATAAATAATGAAGGGTCAGGGAGGTACATCAGTGGGAAGGCCCTGGGCTCAATCTCCAGTACTAAAAAGAAAAAAGAAAGTTAGATGCAAAGTTATGAAGCCCACTGGGAGAAATAGCTGCTCTCAGACTTGTAAAAGATGGCTTGTCTCTCCTGCCTCATGGTCCTGGAGCCGGCCTGGCTAGCCTTGTCACCCATGGCTGGCACATGTCTGCAGCTGTCAGTATCCCTTTTGTTGTAGGGTAACCTTGTACCTCTAGTGTGGGTAAACTTCCTTTAAACACCATGTGGAAGAAACACCATGTGTCTTCTTTGCTTTTAAAAGAGAGGTGTAGAAGAGACGTGTATTAGGAAAATAAATGTAAAAACTACAAACACACATATTCTCTACCTTCTGAATCTATGGTTCTCAAAGACCTTATACCAAAAATAGGAGTGAACAAGTTGTTTCTAAATGACTAACCAGTTATTTAGCTTGTTGGCTTGGGAGGAGTGATATTATGTCTATGAAAAGATTTTAGGCATTTTTAAAATTCTATCAGAAATATGGTAATGGCTTAATTAGTAAACAATTACTGTCAGTGGGACTCCAAATGCTTATCTTCAGTGCTTAGCCTGGCGACTATGATAATCTAATTTCTGACAACTCATATTTTCTGAGGAATCCCTCTTATCTATTTGGACAAAGCTTTCCTTCTTCCCCACACCCATTTAGATCTATTTAAACAGAAACGTATGTGACAACTATTCTGAAGATATGAGTATTAGGCAGAAACCTTTGACAGAAGAAACATATCAAGGAACCTTAAAGAATGAATTTCTAACACTTCTAAAATACAACTTAATAGTCAATTAGTCAAAGTTTTTATTTGAATTATTCCCTTCTGATAAATAATATATACACAAGAAAATATCTATTTTAAAGAATTTCCAGAATGATCAAAACAATATATAATTGCTGCTTCACTGCCTTACTTTGTAGTAAAGCTAATAGTTGGCTTTTCAACCTGCAATAAATACCTTTCTCTCCATTCTCTCCTGATTGTGCCATAATTAACACCAGAGAAGCACAGGTTTAAGTATATGTGACAGATATTTATTTAAAATAACTTCTGCTGAATATATTAACATTTTTCTTTCTCCTTGTTAAAGTAGCCTTGAGTTCAGCAATAAAATCAGATTCATAATTCTGTTATGTTAATAGCCTTTCCTCAAGCAGAATATATCATTTCAGCAGAAGTTAGTGAGCTACATCACAATAATTGTATGTTTACTCCATCAAGCAGCTTAAGTAAGAAGAATATTATGGAAATATGTGGCATCTGCACTCTCTCTGACCATCTCTAAGTGCAAACAAGCAAGTCATACCAAAGCCAGCTAGTAGCAACCCATTCTGTGGGTGTTTGATAATCAGTGTCCCTCGAATTTCTGAGAAAGTCAAAATCCTCACTACTCGAGTCTTTACAGTAACATCCTGGGCACAGTGATAATAATTTAAATATCCCTACTCCTACAAAAGGCTTTTCACTGGAACATAATCTGCAAAAGTGATCAAGAAAGGAAGTGGGTCACTGAGCTCTGGAAATACAGAGTCATGTGATGTTTGCAAGAATGACAGTCCAATTACTAGGATAAACAGAAACAAGCATTCTTTTCCTATCAGGAGAGCAGTTTTATAATGTATATCTTTCAGAGAGTATATAGATAGTACACACAAATAAAGTCAGCCAGCCATGAGATTTTTCAAGGTGGAAAATACAGATCATGAGAATTATGGAGGTAAGAGAAAGAGGCCTCAGAAACGTCTGGTGCTCACACAGTTCACAGATTCTCTGCTTCCATTAGACCTGCTTCTTTCAGTAATACTAAATAAGAGGTGAACTCTGAAAAATAATTAGGAGAAAGCTCTAGATGGAAAATCCCAAAGTAATTTTCAGTCTGTATCCTGTAGGGATTTGCTACTTCCCTTTACAACATATATTTAGTAGTAGGATTAAGACTAGAAAATCAAGCTCTCACATTCTATATCCTGGGACAGGGTAATTTTCCCCTGCACCAAACTCCCTTCCTGTATTACCAGAGACAACAAACTCTGCAGTCTTGGTGTTGAAGCTGGTGCTGAACTCAGAGTAAGGCAGACCTCGTCTTAGCGCTGGACCTGGTGGCCCATAGTCAGGAAAAAGGCCCAACAGCCATCACCCAAAAAATAAAGGAACACCACGCTTTCACAGTTTTGAAAGAATGCCATGTGAATACTTTAAAGCAGGGACAGCTTGCTAAATATAACTATGGAAAAACTACTCTTCCTTGGTGATTCCAACGATCATCTGAAGAATTCTGAACTTACCTTTGGTTTGAATTTTGCAAATCTTTGCTCTGCAGAGATTTACCCAGAATAGTGTGTTGCTGTCTCTTTTCGGTCCTTTGCATCAGAATCTTCCTCTTTGTAACATTCAATTACATGTTTGAAAAGGGGTTAAGTAGAATTTCTGAGGTCCTCAAATAAGTATCATATTTGCAAAGTTCAATGATAGTTTAAAAATTGTACTTCTCTGCAAATGAAGAAAAGAAAAATCATCCGGCTATTTTGTGGGGCTTTCCCAGTTCAATAGATGAACTTCTTTCATCAGAAAAAAAAAAAAAGTCTTCAGAAATAATGAAGGGCACTGACATGGATGGAGAGGAATCTTTTTTTTTTTTTCAGTACTGTGGATCGAACTCAGGCCCTTGTGCATCCAAGGTTGGCATGGTACCACTTGAGCTAAATCCACAGCCCCCAGAAAGAAACCATTTTAAACATTGCAAGCAATTCTGCCAATGTCTTTTAGGCACAAACAATAAAACAGCACCTGCCTCAATTTCTTTGTCCACAGAAATTAATGCCACCAGATAAGCATTGTCAATACTCTTACCTGAGTCCTGGCTTTGATGTATGCATGGATCCTTTCGGTTTCTGAACTCAGTATCTGCTGAAGTAGCTCCTGTTGTAAACCCACAGTTAACCTTACTATCAAATATTTCATTCGTTAGTGAATATCTGCATGAACTCATTTATTTACTCATCCATCTGTCCACTCCTTAAGAATGGCCATATTGAAAAAAAGGGGGGGAGGAATTTAGCTCAAGAGGTACCGTGCCAACCTTGAATACACTAGGGCCAGAGTTTGATACCCAGTACCATAAAAAAAAAAAAAAGTAAGAATGGCCATATTGCAGTGTCATGGGAGGTCATGCAGTATCTCCTGGCAGGTCAGAATTGCTATGGGTAAGAACAGTTCTTCACTCTTTTGAGACATTAGTAGAAGGGAAACATTTGAAAGGAACACTTATGTAAGGCTGATCATCATCGTGTCGTCCCAATCAATTTGGAGGGCATCCTTAGTTAGCATGAGCTGGAAGTGGGTGTTCACTAAAGTTCCTCATTATTAGAAGTGTGCGAGGAGTGTAACTAATTAACCACAGGTGTCTAAACTTGACATCTGCCACAATAAATCAAAGACTACTGACAAAGGAATAGATTCTCTCCATTTTCTGAGCCAAATATCTTCTCCAAATGCAGCATTCTCTTTAAAACCATGTGCCTACATGGAGCAAAATTAAATGTCACTTGGATGTCAACCTTTTCACAACTGTGCAGTTACCTTACCTTGACTAGCAAAGGAGAAATCTCAGGATGGAGGTCAACAAAACAGAGCACCAGCAGACCCACCAACATGGCTTCTCTGCGCTGTGCAGATTTCTTATTTAATCACCACCAGACTTTGAGCTGACACATTAGTTTAATTAACATTTCCCCTTCTATGGTTTTATTCTGTTCTGTTTTATTTTTTAACAAAAAAACTAGAGAACTTTTAACATAAAAATCCGACTACTACTTTATGGTCTTAAGAAACCAAAAATGTGCAATTGTTGAGTGTTGTATGACTGGCATGGCTGTGGTGAAATCCTTTTTAAGTAACTGAATATCCTAAGTGTCCTGAGTGCTTAATAGCTAATATTATTGTCAGCACATGACCTATGGTGCCATTAATTATGAGTAAAGAAATTATTTTGCAATCTGAGTTATACCACAAATTGCACTTGAAATTACACAGTGAATAATGAAATCATGGTTGCTCTGTAAATCCTTGGCCTCAGGAATGAGTGTTGGATTTTGTCAAATGCTTTTCTGCATCTAACGAGATAACCATATGGTTTTTGCTCTTGAGACTGGTAATATAGTGTATTACATTTATTGATTAATGTATGTTAAACCAGTCCTGCTTCCCTTGTATAAATCCAACTTGATCAGGGTGTATGATTTTCTTAATAACCCTTGTTTTCTGGCCTCAACTAGTCTTGCATCGGTCTCCTTTATCCTCACTGTTGTCTCCTCAGCCTGGGAGGTCTTCTTCCAGACCCTGCCCCCTGCCTACCTGCATCTTTTCTGTGTATAGCAAGACATTTCCAACTGTGACATCCCACGTTCCCTTCTCTCATTATCCTTTCCCCTCCACACTGTATGAGAAGGTTTCTGTCTCTCACCTGATTCTGAATAGAAACCTCTGTGTTTTTCAATCCCGGTACAACTATGCAGTTACCCAGAGATCTTACACTGATACCCTATAAGCATTTTGAGGACAGGAATCATTTTTTTTTTGTATCTTTGAATTTCTAAGACCAACATAGTATATACTCAATAAATACATTCTGAATGGATGGATCCATAAAATAAAATTTGACATGTGAATCAATGTGTCTTGCTATCAGTCTTGTATTATTTCCAAGGAAATGAAGAGAAAGGTGGAAGGAAGGAAAGAAGGAAGGAGGGAGGGAGGCAGGGAGAGAGGGAGGGAGGGAAGGAAGGAAAGAAGAACTTAATATATGACAAAACCTTTTGCTTCATTTTCCTTCTACACTCCACAAGTGCAGGTGTGGCAGCCTGATTGTGGCAATACATGCACTGTCCATGAGCCACATTTATTTTCTTCCCTCCTGCCCAACACCCAGTCCTATTTGCTGGACTCTGAGTGGCAAAGAGGTTTTAGTTATAAATCAATTGCATTTGTAAAATATATCCCCTTTAAGGAAGAAGAAAGCTTTTAAATATCTGAAGAGAAGAGAAACTATGCTATTGAGAACTTGTTATTTTCATATCTTACTGATCATTCTCATTAATACAAAAATTTCATCAATTTGTCACAATCTGAAATGATTATTAGTCACCATATTTTTATTTGGAAAGCAACTGTGGTAGGAGAGAAAATGATGACTTCATATCCATAGAGCCCAAGGTTTATATTCTAACTACTTCCTAATGTGACATGAGAGTAGTTATTTAGTCTCTGTTCTTTACCTATAAAGTGGAAGTAATATAAGGCTTTCATTTAGTGCTCAGAGAGTAAGTGCCACAGAACCTGTGTTTGGCAGTGTCCAACATATATGAAGGGATCTTTTCCTTCTCTTATGGGTATAGCGCTAAACAGGTTTTCAAACAGATTGCGCATTGATTTGACCTCATACGGTTTGATCTCATTCCTCACCCCAAACCCATAATCACTTTTAGGTAAAAGTGAATGAAAATAAGCATTAGAGTTCAACTGGGTAAGCCTCAGACTATATTCTGACTCCCTCCTTGTTCTCTTGACACATTTTCATGCTGTTATATATCATTTTTCATTATTTTAATATGTCTGCAGACTAGATCATAAAGTCTTTAAAGGAGGGTCATTGCTTTTACTTCTGAATCTGAAATGACATAATGGTGATGGCCAATAAAGGACTGATTAATTCATTTACTCACTCACTGAATTGTCAATTAACAATCCCAGAAGGAATAAAGAAGGGCAGAGAGTTGGCTGGATACAGAAGGAGAAGCCAAGTCCTGGCAAGGATGTTTATAAGCATCTCAGGATTCTTGAATTTTCTATTTGTTAACACTGCCAATCCTTTTCCCTGTCTCACAATTACTGCCCAGGAGTTGTGTCGCTATAGTGGGGGAGCAAAGAGACTTCAGACAGTCCCTCCCACCCAACGGCCCAACCCGAGGAATGATTTCTTCAAAAGAGGATCCAGGCTATAGCGCTTGGTTGCAAATGCAAATCACCCAGCGGACAGTGCTGCCTGGGTGCCTGCATTAAACAGTGACGTCACAGCCAGACTGAGGATGTCTTCCTAGGAGGAGCACGTGGGAAAATGAAACAAGGACACAGAAAATGTTTATTGAAATGCAAATTAAGCCTTTGTGCATGCTCTTTAGTTCTTTGAAATAGAAAAGCTGTAAGAGGAAAGCAGCAACTGCAGCCTCTTCCCCACCCCCCGGATATCTCTCTACAATGTCACAAGGCACGAATCATATAAAAATATCTAAAAATTTTGGAAAGGAAACACTTTTAAAATTCATACTTATTCCCCCAAAGTAGCAATACAAATAGTAGAAGTTCTCAGAAGTGAATTAATGTTGGCTTGAAAGCACTCTCTTTCCCCGCGGGACCGTGGGCAGTGGGGGATACAGGTGGGGCCCCCTCCCTGCGAGACCGGAAGCCAAGGCGGAGGCGGGCTCACTGAGCTCCACAGGCCCAGGCCGCCCTCTGACCCTGTGCTGTCGCACCACGTGGGCTGCCTCGCAGCCAGGCTCTCCTCAGAGAACTTCCTCATCTGGATCCCCGGCAAACAGCAGTTGCTGGGAGAATTGGAGCTGGCACAGCCCTCTGAGTTCAGCAGATAGGGAAGTTCTCTTGAAATGGAAAACACTTTTAGCTGTTTTAAGCATCACAAGGGGACACTGTCAGCATGCTGGACAGAGCTGGGAGAGCCCAGGTCTCTGCTTGGACATCTCACTGGCCCAAGCCCTCTGCACTTGGCCATAACTAAGAAAACCTCCTGCAGGTACATTTTTGAAAGGTTGGACCAGAGTTTTAAATTCTTCCCTGGTCCTCTTGTCTAATGCCGTTACTTTTTACATGTGGATCTTGCAAAACAATATATACATAGCAATTCTGTACAATCCTTTCTTCTAAGGAAGAAAACAGGGGCATTTCCTGCCACCTGCCACATCCTTCTGCTGGACATGGCAGTGAGTCTCCCCTCTACCTGTTCTAATGCGCCTCTGAAAATCCTAAATTACATCAGTCCTAAGTGGCGGTTTCAAACCTCCATTTGCATTTTGAGCCTTTGACACAGTTGCAATGTAATGGCTTATAAATCATAACCTCATTTAGCATCCTCGTCAGAAATAATCTTTCTCCCTGTCTTGAATAAGGTAATTTCTTAGATATTGTTTCAGCCCTAAGGTAAAAATACAAGGAGTACGGGAAACCTGGTGCCCTCCCTCCCCTCCCCCACCATGCAGCACCCCTCCCTTTGTTTTCCCCTGGTGGCACACGAAGTTTACCTAATGGCTGAGAATTTGAAGCTGCAATTGACACTTTCTTTACAAAATCACGTCTCCTCTCTACCACCTCATGATAAATAGAATCTGTACTTGCTGGCACTGCTGAACAATGGGTGAAATGGATATTAGAAAAATCTCATTTATCTTCTGCTTTACTTCTTGATAGGGGTCCTTGTCACTCGGACTATTGTGTGACCAGCCTTGGAAAGGGCATCTCATTAGTTTTTCTTATCAAGATAGCAGGTCCTTTTAAACAGCAAAGCACTTATATTTTAGATTCAATTAGGAAAGGTGGGCATGTGTGTGTGTGTGTGTGTGTGTGCGCGTGCTTGCGTCTATACTTCAGAGATTCTGCTTTGAGGCAGACATGTCCACAGGATCCTTGTGGTTTGGTTTTCACCGCAGTTGGCCCAGTGGGCACATCCTAGTGAATGAAGCCCTGAGCCCGTGTCACTTCCGGGCAGGCGGCTGAGAGTCATTCTAGCTGACCCCGTGAGATTGTCCAAGGCAGGATGAGTCTTGGGAAGTTGACAGCAGTCTGTGAAAAGAGGGACGTGTGCAGATTTCCTTTCTGCAGTGATCTGCTCTCAGAACCAGACAAAGGCCTTCATCGGCTCTCCCGGCACCGAGTCCCCTGCTTGCCTCAGCTCCCACCAGGCAGCCTTCTGACAGGCGAGTTTAGGAATGCTCCATAGTTCGAGCCGGACAGCCAGAAGAATGTCAACAAATCAGCAGTGATTTAGAATATGTCACACGGAATTCAACTTTTCCACATCACTTAGAGAACCCTAGTGACAGCCACGTGAAATGGGACAACTGTGTACCAGGGCGCTGGTTAGTAAATGCAGCCTATATACAGAGAGAAGCTCCTCTCTACCCGCAGCTGTGAAAACAAACTGAAAATGAAAATACCCTGCCAGGGCTGTGAATGATTTCCTGGGGATACCGGCCTCTTCTGAAAGTGCAGTGGCGCTTTCAGGACCATAGGTGCCGTGTAGCTCACTTGTTGGGTGGTTCTGGGATGCCGGGGGCCTGCAGGATTGCATCTCACCTGGTGGACTGTTGTCAAGTTGCCCCTGGATGAGCAAAGGGTTTTGGAGTGAAGGACTGCTCCCTTCCCGGTTCCAGCTGACTTTATCACAGATACGAACTTCACACCAGCCCACAGACGCCAGCCCTGGAAGAGGGAACCCCCTCACCTGATTTGTCCTTAAATGCTTATCACATTTGTGATTTTAAAACTACATGCTAGATCACGAGTGATCAGCTTCCAGAGTGCCGGTGTCCTGCTCACCAGGTAGTTCTTGTGTCTGTTAGGTCCCGGGTAGAAAACAGTCTCTCTTTAGATTCCCTCTGGAGTGAAGGAGTGATTGTCTGCAAAGGAGAGAGCCCTGACTCAGCCTGTTCCCTGGAAAGAAGAAACTCCTGTTCAAGCATCTAGGAAAGCATGGCATTGGAAATGGTGTCCTGATGTTGAGTTTAACATCTTGTGCCCTGAGACTGGTGTGAAGACATTAGGTTCCTGGGGGCTCCATTGACTTGGAAGGGACGAGGGATGAGAACAGAGCTGAGATCTTTCCAGGGGTACTAATCTTAATCCCTTATGTGGGGATCCTGGGGAACTTGACCTTTTATGCCTTTTTAAATCTTTTGAATACAAAGACTTGGGTATCTGCAATCATAGGGAGTCATTACCATGTTTTAAAATGTATACTAAGCTTTTTCTCTTTGAAGCATAAATGCTCCTAATACCTACAGTATAAAGATGTATAAAGACTGAAGGTCCCAAGTAGGGGAAAAAGAAAACCTCCAAACCCAGAATTCACCTACTTTCTCATTTCTCCAGGAGCCAATCAGTCACCTGTAAACAAAGGCAACATGTGTTCCCAGAAGAAAGTGATAATCCACAAACTAATACCAATAAGAGCCATGTTTAATAACTACTAACCCATAATACTTCCATTCAGTATCAGTTCATTTTGTATCACACCCATGACAGTTGTGTGATTTTTTTTTCTGTTCTTTGTCACCCGGCCCCTTTCCTTGTTCTCTCACTATTTAATCATGTCCCTTTCCACCACTAGAACACTTGATAGTGTTAAATATAATCTCAGTCACATCTACCTTCATGCATAATTAAGAAATAGATTAAATGCTTTGAAAATGAAAATCACTGCGTTGACTTCCAAGGCTAGAGAAATTATCCAAATCTAGTATACTTCCTGAGTTTTGTCTCATGGAATATTTATGACAAGCTGTGATAAAATATTGATCCAGAATGTCTGACTAGACACAGGTGCCACTGACACACACCATGTCATTATGTGGAACTTCTATGGCACTCTGTTTGCCAAGAGCCTCTCTAATACTTCGGCTTTGCTTTACATTAGTATCATCAGCTCCACAATTTCTGTGTTCAGAATGAGAAAATGAAGCCCAGAAACATAAGTAGTTTGCCCGTGCTAGTGTCTTGGCTCTGCCCATTCTACTTTCCTAGCATTCCCTTGTTGGGGATGTGAATGAAGAAACTGAAGAAAATATCACATTTCCTGGATCTGATAGCTCTAGGCTTTATAAATAAGGTCACAAGCACATGCCTGATTCTCTTCTCCTTAGACTCCATCTTAATTTCTGAATTTAATGGCCAGAGCCTAAATTAACTGGCTTATCTTTTGTGGCTCACAGATGAACTACTGGTTTCCATTTTACTGCCCTTTTTCAAGCCCCAGCCTGCTTGCCTGTTTCTTCTCCACTCTAAGCCCTAAAACTCCCTCTTAAAGTCTCTGTTGAAGTGTCGCCTGCCACAAGACCATCTGATCCCTGAGATTTCCACCTCCTCTATATGTGGATATGCACAATATCACTGCTCTTATGTTAATGCTATTTTAGACTTATTTCAACTCTCTCATGTGTTTTTGACAAATTAAAAATACTTTGAAAATGCAAGCAAATGTGAACATAAGATGTAGCTATCAAACTCCAAAACTATTATTTTTATCCCCAAAGTGTGACTCTATCTTGGTATGGAGTTAGATGACCTACCAATAAGCAATGATTATGGATTATTATTACCAATATTTGGACAAAGCTTAATTTTCACTCAGATCTTCCACTAATACTATGTCTCAAATATTTTTTCCCCTGACACAATGGTTCTATATCTCTAGAGCTTGGGAAAATAGCCCCAAAAAGAAAACAAGCACAAAATATTTCAAGTCTCCTTATTTTTAAACTTCACCTGAATTTTTATCTCTCATGATTAACTTTCTCATTTCCAACATTTCGATGTTTTAACTCACTCCTACTCCAAAATGATTCCAGAGTCTCTTCTACCTGTTGAAAATGCTGCCCTGTCATTTACATTGATTCTTTTCACTACTCTAGAAAGAGGTGAAGCACTTCTTACTGCTTCATTGTTATAGTAGAAAATATTGATCTGCATCTCTACACACTTCGCTAAATCATGGAATTAGGTGATGAGTTAAGATTCAATAACAGATATATTTAACTTCAAAGCTCATGTATAATGTGGACCTTCTAGAATCTTCCAAATGGAACCAGGGATTTAGTTCAAGTGGTACTGCACCTACTTTGCAAGCACGAGGGTCTTTTAACTTCACTGATCTCCCGATATATCAACATGTATCCATGTGTTTATCTACACCTTCCTATCAGCAACAGAGAGACACACCAATGTCCAGGCACAGGTAGTGGTGCCTGCTGTGCCAAGCACAGGGCTCTTGGACTCAGCTACTTCCACATCCAGCCCCACTTTAGAGACCTATGAGACCCTCACCAGTCTTCTTACACGTCCTTTACTAGAATTATGAAAACTCATATTACTATAGTTCCAAACAAGTATTACCATTGTTATTACTATAAGCCTATTTTTCTTTAGTAGGTTACAGTCTTTGAGCATGGATATTATGGTTTGATTAAAATGTTCCCCAGAAGGTTCACATGTTCAGAGGTCAGTTCTGAAAAATAATTGGATCATGGGAGGACTATCCTATTCTCATGAGTGTATTAACCCACTGATGAGTTTCTCACTGAGTGTGCTATTAGGGTGGGGGTTCGGATGCAGAAGTGGGCCTCTAGGGTTGAACCTTTGAAATGTAAATCTCTTGTTCAGAATCTCTTGCTTTCCTTCTACTTCAGCCAGCGAGAGTTGAGCCGCTCTCCTCCCCCATGTCCTTCCACCACAAAGTTTCTGCTTTAGAACTAGCTGATCATTGATTGGAATATCCAACACTTGGAGACAAAATGACTCCCTTCGCTTTCAAGTCTGGATCTTTGGCATTTGGCTCCAGCAGTGAAAAGTTGAATGATAGAGTAAGAATCCTCTTTTATGCATTTTAGGTCATTCATGGTTCTTAGCTCCATGTCTATCCTGTCCTAAGTGCTGTTCCATGCATATTTGTCAAGTGAATGAACTAGGTTTCTAGTCCCCTGAAATGGCCCATAGAGGGTTGGAATGGGTAAAAAAGAAAAAAACCATTTCCCCAACAGGTAAGACTGAGAATAATTGCAACAACTAATATATAACATCATTCTGAACTGTGCCAACCCTACACTTTCCCTCTCCTCTGCGTGATGATATATAGCTCTAGATGTGATGGTTTGTAGTTTAACTGGGTCAGGTGTATATTTTGATTTCTTCTTACTGCTTGTTGGAAAATATTTTATGGTTTTGTAATTTTGCTTCTTAATGTCCAAGATGATTGACTATGCTACCCAGTAGCCTTGAGGAAGACATGTTTAAATGTCATGATTATTTATCCCCAAATATTAGAATGATCTTATCTGAGATTTGATCTACTTGAAACTATTGTGAGAGCTGCATTCCATTTGGTTCAATGGCTGAAATAAAGGGGAAGGACACAAGGTTTATAGATAGTGCTCTTTCCTATTACTGCACACGTCTCCCTCTGAGAGCCACTGAATTGAAATGTTACACATTCCTCGCCTTTCCTTATGATGTACTGTAACTTCTCAAGGCTAAATATTTCAATCTTGGATTTTCAGTGCCTAAGCTGAAACTGATTTTCCCATCTATTCCTCCTTGAAAGAGGTACTATGTCTAAAGAAGCCATTATCCTCTGATAGTTTCACTCTGGTGAAATATGGATTCTCATAGATAACTCTACACACATTTACACATTCTTCATAGCCAAGAATGGTGACGATTTCATCTTCTAAATGATCTGGTAAATAAAAGGCAACTATGTTTTCTGAATGTACTTGCCCTGGCTGTCTCATAGTAAAAATGTGGTTCTGCTTTTCTACTTAGGAAACTGGAAATTCTTGTTAGTAGATGGTAGGATATGTTTTCTTTTTTATATGTACTCAGCTCATTATTACCACAGTCAAGTCAGCATTATCAACTATTTTCTCTGAAAGAAAAAAAATGAGTTGTACTATCTCCAAGGTTGTTTAATTTCTCAGATACATATTACAGGGAGGTAAAAAAAAAACCTCCAAAATCGCACAGCACATTCTAGACATGATTTAAATTCATATCCATGGCCTCTGTGTGGTACCAGATTTTTTTATATAAAAAAATTTTTGGTACATTTTATATATATATATATATATATATATATATATATATGTACCAAATAAATAAATAAATATATATATATAATAATTATACCCCACATCGAGAATTTGTAGCAGTATGTGACAGAACTTAATTCTCATTTCCCCTTCCCCTACCCACCCTACCTCCCCCACGCCCCTATATATACAAGTATTGTTTCCCTTTTTTACCATCAAAATTTTTTTTCTCATTATTTACCCAAACACCATTACCCTTTGAATATTTACTATTTCATAATATCAATCATGTATTCTAGAACACATTTGCAACTTCAGTTGTGTAATACCAGATTTGCATTCTTTTTTTTTTTTTTTTTTTTTTTTCTTTTTGAGACAGGGTCTCGCGTTGTAGTTCAGGCTGGCCCTGAGCTCACTATGGTACCCAGGCAAGCCGCTGCGAACTCAGCAATCCTCCTGTCTCTGCCTCCCGAGTGCTGGGATGACAGGCGTGAGCCACCACGCCCAGCATTGTGGTATGCGGTGTTGATTGTTGGTGGGCGTGTCTCCACGCCCAGCATTATATGTGGTTACTGGGGATCGAACTCAGGTCCTTGCACTTGCGAGGCAGGCGCCGGAACCACTGAGCTAACCCTCCGGCCCCAGATTTGCATTCTTAACTTTGATTTGGTTCTGTAGGGGTGATGATTTTCTCATGTTTCTACAAAATGCAACCAGAGAGCCACAAACTCAGATTTGACTGGTGCTCCCCAAAATTGAGGTCCTGGCCATGTATTCCCCTGCACTTTAAACGGACTCATCATAGGGTAGAGACAAATTGAAAATCTTCAGTGGTGCCCACTTGTTTTCAAGGGTGCTCCACCACCTTGAGAGCCACCTTCAGATTGCCTGGGAGTGGGCAGTCTGCTCACCCTGCAACCACCACGTTAATCTTCAAAAGCCAATGACTTAAAATAGCCACTGAGATCAATCCCTATGAGAGCCCAGCAAAGATATCTGCTCTGCTACAATCAGCCCATTCTCTGTGGCTAGACTGGGGCTTAGATTCATAAATACCAATCCCTTGCCAGACTACAAAAGACTTTTAGACTATTTAGTGTTTCACAAACGATGTTCCTGAATCCAGAGAATAATAACGCACAATGCAAAGCACAACCTATTGCTTAGTAGTATTTTACTAAAGCCCTAATTTGAGACTCTCAAATGAAATTGAAATCAACGGGAACAAGAAATTAAAAATACAAAGCAAAAATGCCGCTTTGAAAGCATTGTGAACATTCAGTCAAAGAACTGAGTTATAGAGAAATAGCATGTAAACTCTAAAATCTTACTTAAAAGTCACATTATATTCATTAAGCACATTTAATCTTTTCTCTCCATTTTACTTTTGTCTTAAATCTGCTCATTTTACTCAAACTCTTATCTAAATATAATAACTGTATTTTTAAGATGATTTTAGTGGTACATTTTATATATACATTACAATCACATTCAACATTGAGAATTTCGACCTGTACATGACACATCTTGATTATCATTTTCCCCATTCTCCTGGCTTTCCTATAACCCCACCCCCTATAAACATAAGCTTTGTTTCCTTTTTTTTTATAATATTGAAAATGTAAATACTCTACCATACATAAGTTCCGGTTCTAAATATATGTTATAAATAGGCAAATTAAAAATATGCATGTAAAATTTGAATAATCTAAGTAGCCAGTAAGGGAAAAATGATTTTTCCCCACAAAATAAATACCATATAGCATTTAAAAAGTGAGATATTGTAACACTGAGATATTGATATCTCAAAAAGTGAGATATTGTAACAGTGAGATATTGTAACACTGACATTTCTCACTCTAGGATGGCTATCAGCAAAAAAGACGGAAAATGAAAGATGTCAGCATGGATATGAACCCTCAGAAGTTGGGGACCAAGACATAAAATGGAGCTACCAGTCTTGGCTTGTCTAAAAGTGTGGAACATAGTTATTATGGGAGCCAGCACTCCCCCCCCCAAGGTCCCTATCCAAGAGAAATTAAAATATATGTTCACACACAAAAATTATATATAGATGTTAAAGCACTTTTCACAATAGCCAAAAAGTGGGAAACTCCCAAATGTCCATTAAGTGATGGGTGGATAAACAAAATACCGAACACTCATACAATAGAATATTATTCATTAATCAAAAAGAAGGAAGCTCTGGCACACATTACAACATGGCTGAACTTTGAAAATATCAGGATGAGTAAAAGAATCCAGACACTAAAGAGCAAATATTTTAAATGTCCGTAATACACAAATCGACACAAACAGGAAATAGTTGCCTCCTGTATGGTGGATAGAAAGAGCATCGGGAGTGATTGTAGATGAGTACAGGGTTTCTCTTGGGGCTGAATAAAAATGTTCTCAAGTTTGGTGATAGGGACAGTTTCACAACCCAATGATTATACTAAAAAATTAAATCGTATTCTTTAATAAGTCAGTTGGGTGGCATATAAATTGTATCTTAACAAGATACTTTTTAAGAAGGAAAAATGATATCAAGGGAGAATATCAACAGGACTCATTCCCACAACATGATGCCAAATAAGAAAAAAAAATATATGCACATACTATTATACCAATTATAAAAGTTCAAATTTATACTATATGTTGTGAACTATGTTAAAGGATCCAAACCAGTGTGGTAAAAAATGATGGGTAGAAGGGAGGAAAGGAGATTGCAGGAGAGTACCCAGAGGTTTTCTGTGGTATTTGTAATATTTTATTAACTTTAGTGAAGATACAAGCATCTTTCTATGTCAGTTCAATTTTTAAAACTTGTTTCATAGCAAAACTAACAGTAATGATTTGGACCCTTTTCATGCAGAAAGTCAGGGCATTGGTTACTTGATACTCTCATTTAGGTTTATGCTGAGTTGTGAAATTATTAAAAATGTATCTTTTATGACTTTTGGTTGTATCCTTAACATCACATTGTAAAACTGAGCAGAAATTTATAAGCACAGTTCTATATTTGCCTCATAAAATATCAAAACCTTGAGTTACCATCACTAGTCCTCTGTTGAGAATGATTACTTAAAATTTTCTAATAATGTCTTACCTAAAATGTAAATGTTGGATCTTAATACAAAATTAATACATAGTGTGGGGACCACTAGGGACATTATTGCCTTTTCATTTACTCATCCTATTCTTCTTTTGTTTGGGACCTTAAGAATATTGAAATATTTGTATCATCTTGTGCTGTCAATCATTTCATTATTTCTGTAACTACATCTTTAATTTTTAAGATTACCCTAATTTTAAACTAGTACTAATATTTAATAAAAATATTTTATGTCTATATTATTTATTAAGTAATATAACAAGATGCTTTTGGTTGTTATTGTTGTGTTTGTTTAATTGTTTTTGAGTTGGCCTTGGACTCTATGTAGCCCAGGGTGACCTTGAACTCATGGCGATCCTCCTTCTTCAGTCTCCTGAATGCTTTGATTAGAGAAGTGTGCCATCATTCCGAGCAAGATGCTTATTTTTATTAAAATGAATCTAGATTACTTACAGGCTCTTAGTAGAACTTAGTGCATTCATTTAATAGAAAACCAAACTCTAAAATCTTGGCCCATTGGCCAATTTGTGTAAATATTTTCATTATCAAACTATTTTAGACTTGTACACTTTTTCCAATTTTCTGGTGTAAAGAAAAACATATTAAAACTAAAATCTTTTATGGTGGTTTAACATTCTGAGTGTCTGAGTATATTCTATATAGATTTTTGTTTCCTTACTAATCATGTATTTAACATTTTAACTGGGCTGACAGAATTTGTTCTTCATAGAGTCTGAATGGTTATTTTGTAGAACTTACTGTATTCCAAGGCTATAGACATTTTGTCTGAATAATACAGAAGAAATGTCAAGGTTTTTTTTGAGGATGGCAGTATCTTCAAGTGAAATGAAAGAGCTTTCGCTTTGGTTTGAGGAGCAATTGTATATTTTAACCTAGAGTTGAACTCATAAATCAATCTCTGTAACTGTGTGAGGTACTTCGTGGAGTAAGTGCTCACCAGAAGAATGTTTTACTATTATTTTGATTTCTGATTGTTAGGAAAATCAGACATAAGCTATCTAGCCCCTTCTTGTAAAAAATGTTCAAATGTTTTATTTCAGTGACCTCAAAAGCTTGATTATAATGGATTTTGCTTTTTCATTTTCCACACTTGATCTTAGCCAAAAGGCTGAGAAGTGATACTTTTTCTTTTTCCTTCAACTACCTACTTCCGCAATTCATAAGCAGGGACTTAAAAAAAAAATCATGCCCTGGATACAAATAATTAGTCACTGTTCTTATAATAAGGGAAGCTTCTTTCAATCAGGCCAATCAATGAATTGTTTGCACTTTAATAAAATATTTATATTTCCAAGTCTATAGTGGCCTCAGTCTTGAAATATTTAAAGGAACTTCAAAGTGAGTAATTACAAATGTGTCCCAGGCAAGTTTCTTTTTCTTTAGTGATGACCAGTTCTGTCAAAACTCTCTGAAATTCAGAAATCTTTTCTCCTTTTATGCATCTTCTTTCTCTCAGTCTTTTTAAAAATATTTTCTCTCCTTAGAATGATTGAGGACTAAAACCAGGTTGGGCGACATTAAACTCATCTAAGGAAAATTAGTGAACTTTCTAGCTCGTGCTGTACCTGGCCTGTTACAGTGGCTTCTCAGACTCGCCCCTTACCTCCAGTCCCTTGATTCTTCCAACTCTCCTCTATCCTAATCAGAACTAACGCTCGTAAGCACCTGTCTCAGCCCATTTCTGTAAGGACTTCATGCCTTTGGTTTCACCTGCCATGGAACAACACGCAAAGGTGTTTCCCGGCTCTACCCACCCTTACCTCTACCCATCACAGTAGTCTGCTCTTTACCTAACAATCTGCCAGAATGGCTTCTGGATAGTTGATATTTATATTGTTGTATGTTGGATCATACCTTCCCCCCACAAGATGTCCACATTCAATCCCCAGAACTGAGGATATATATATATTTTTTTATCATATTAGAAAGAACCCTGATAAGAGCAGTTATGTAAAACTTGGGGGATGGGAGATTTTCTTAGATAATCCCAGTAGCTTCAACATGATCCAAAATGTCCTTACAATAGGGAGGCACAGCAGGTAGGGAAAATGAGGTGATTGCAAAAGCAGAGAAGAATAGGAGAGGTGACAGCAGAAGCAGAGAGAGATAAAGGAGAGCTAGAGACAGAGACAGAGACAGAGACAGACTGGACATTGCTGACTCTGGACATGGAGGAAGAACTCTGAGCCTAGGGACTCAGGAAGACTCTAGAAGCTGGAAAAGGGAAAAAAATGTGATCTGATTCTTGTTTCTCCAAATCAGTGTCACCAACAACCATTGCTTCCTCTTCAGTTGGGTTCCTAATCCGCTAAAGCTAAGTTGTCGTCCATGAGCATGATTTCAGTGCATCATTTTCCAAGATAATAAAAACAACTAGATATGATATTATAGCAACTTTGCAAGGTAAACAATATTACCATAAATTAGAAACAATAAAACAAGCAAGTTGCCCAGAGGGCTAACGTATGGTGGGTCAAAGGTCATATTAGTCTAAATCCAGAATTCTAATACTTCATGAACACGGTGTCATTAAAGCCTCACATGCTTTATGCCAGGCACCATTTCTTTCTCACTTTTTTTTACAAGGTCTTGCTTTATAGTTAAGGTTGGCCCTAACTCAATATGTAGCCCAGGCAAGCCTTAAGCTCAGCAATCTTATTACCTCTGCCTCCCAAATGCTGGCATTACAGCTGTGAACCACTATGCCCAGCACCATGGCATGTGGTACTGAATGCTGGTGGGTGTGAGTCACCATGCTCAGTGTTATTGTATGTAGTTACCTGGCATCAAACTCAGGACTTTCTTCTTGCTAGGCAGGTGCTAGAACCACTGAGCTAAATCTCCAGCCCCAAGCACCACTTTTTTAAGCTTTCTCTAGTTTTCCTAGGTGGATTTATGCAAAGAACCCCATTCAGCATTCACTGGACCCCAAGTATGGCTATAGTATTCACAATCAGTTCCTTCAGTACACTCATTGAGGCTGAGACAGTGTCTTCTTTCTCTTTATTGTTATAATCTATTTCAGCACTTGCAATATTAGAAGTAAACTACAAATGCTTGACAAAATAAAATAAATGACTGATGGAGGTTTTTACATTTTTGCAAAGTATCATCAAAATGAATAATCTGTATTACAATTGTTTTTAATATAATCTGCACAAGTCAATCCAAAATTCTCATATTCACGTGTTGATTCTATCATCTATCTATTTATCTATCTATCTATCTATCTATCTATCTATCTATCTATCTATCTATCATTTCTATCTCCCACTCTGGCTCTATACTCTACCACACCCCCCCAGAAAGTTAAACCTGAAGTACATTGAACACAAATGGAAAACCTCATGTAACAGACATGTAAGGAGGTTAAAATTTCCAACCAGTTTCACTGGTGTACCTCTGGGACCCTGAGCAACTTATCTAGGGTCCCTATCCAACAGAAGTTTATGAAAACAAAAGTGAAACTCAGAAAAGATCTGTTTCTTACATCTGTTCTTTTGAAATTGAAAGTAATTTACATACAGTGAGCTGCTCAGATCTTAAATGTGTTTATGACTTTTAATGAATGCAAATCAGACAGAACATTTCCATCATCCCAGAAATTCTTCCTGTCCCCTTTCCTGTTATTTCTATGTCCTCTATAGGGATTACTGGTCTGATTTCTTCATTGTAGATTAGTTAGCCTATTCTAGACTTTCATTTAAATTGGATCATCTAGTCTCTACTTCTTTTGTATCTGGCTTCTTTCATTCAGGATATTTTTAAAGATTCACCTCTACTATCACATGTATATCTTCATTCTCTTTATTGGTCACTTGGATTCTGCTTTATAAGCCTACTATAGTTTACATTTCTAATCTTCTTTTAATTGACATTGATGTGATTTTTCCAGGCTTGGGCTTTTTGTGAATAAGGTTCTGATGAACATTCTTGTCCAAGGCTCTCTGTGGACATATGTTTTCATTTCCCTTGGTAACTTACTTAAGAGTGGAAATGCTGGCTTACTGTATCTGCATTTTT